>JASDQU010243989.1:72215-86719 GCA_032191745.1 Picea mariana | reverse complement strand
TTTGAGCCATTTGGAAAAGGTGGGTGGCCACCGATATCCACCTATATCACCTAGCTGGGAAATGTGTAGAAGGAATCCAGATGAACTGGGTGAAGTACTTGGTCAACCATCTAGAATTAGACTGTCGCGAAGCTCAGGATCAGGGCTATGAGTTCCACTTTAGCTGGCTCCTAATCCTCATCGCATTTACCGCTTGGGAAATGGTAGAAGGTGTGACCTTCCTGGACATTGAGTCATTTGAGCAACTCACTACAAAGTTCACCATTCTCTGTTACTCGAGCGATATGTAAAAATAGTGGTAGTCAAACGCGATCTTTCATACCTATTATCTCCAACTAAAGAGGGCTATCAAAGCTGTCCCTTGCATGATGCCGAACACCCTGCATCAGTTCTGACCGATCATGAAGTTTCACATAGATCGACACTTCATTTATATCACCACGCACACAGATGAGCATAAAGAAGAGCTTCAATCATTCTAGAAGCTCACAGAAGAGGACCTTGAAGAGATCGCCAAGGACTGGTCTACAGAACTCCTCATCCCCACAGACCCTGCATAAATGTAAGAACCTGAACTAATCAGTAGACCTAAGACAACTCATGAAGCAAAGGATCTTCCTAGACCTAGCAGAAGGAAGAAGACCGAAGAGGTCCAAAACTTGAGCAGTGCATCGAAAGGAACTCCTTCAGTATCACCTGGACGCGGGCATGATGATGAAGTAGAAGAGACAAACAACAAAGAAGACCAACAAAAGCAAGATGAAGTAACACCACCTTGGGACCTTGCTGATGAGGCTGATTCCTTGAAGAAAAGGAAGGTTTCTCCCATGAAACCCACTTCCCAAAATAAATCTAGAGCCACCTTGACTAAGATGCAGAATGTTCTCGCTGTAGATGACTTTGACTTTATCATCGTCGCTGTAGCCGATGCCTCACAGGACATCTTACAGAACATGAAGCCAAGCAGGAGGAGATGTATGATAGAATCAAGGTTGAACTCAGAGGGGTACAACAAGCCCTTCAATCTATCCACGCAGTATCCATTGCGCCTCCACCATCAGAAGCACCTGAATTGGGAGATGAGCCTGCCCAACTCCGCAGAATAGCTGATGTGACCGAAGCTTTCCTTCATCGCACACAGGAAGAAACCAAACACACCACAAAGGCCCTAAAGAAAGTACAAAAAGTAGTCATAGAGATCAAACTTCGAGTTGCGCAACAAGATTAGGATGCCCTCCAAACTAAGTTTGAAGAAGAGAAAGCGGAGATATAGCAAGAGAAAGAGAATTTGCTCGCAGAGCAGGTGGGAGTAAAAGAAGCAGTCAGCAGAGCACTTCGCTTTGTGACAGGCTTAGAGAAAAAGGAGGAAGACCCAGTGGAACATCAAGTAGAGCAGCTTGCGGAAGCTATCCAACAACTTCAACAGAGGATCACAAACTTTGAGCTATGAATAGTGCCAAGTACCCCACAGGACATGTAATATCAAATAGAATCCACTGCCCGGAGAGAAGTTGATAGGATCAGAGCATTCCCTATGGAATGAAAAAAACTAAGTGCTTACAGTGCACAGANTACTGGAATCACAGCTCCAGGAGGCAAAGAAACAAGCAACAATAGTACATGCATAGTTGAAGCTCCTGTCATCAGTTGAAAGGATGAAGCGATCCCAAGAATAGCGCACTGCTGAATAACAGGTCCACACCCTTCAGAGAAAATTCATGGAAGTGGCTCAAAGGCTCCAATCAGTCTAGGATGAAGCTTACCAACTATTTGAGGATATTGAAGGCTGGGGCACAGAATTGGAACAAGTAGTTGCTGCAGTTGAACAACGTTTAGAGGGACCTATCAATGAAGCAATCATTCAAGAGTTCACCGAGCAGGAGGCCCTGGCGCAACAATAGGTTGAAGCAGCTCGAGCCAAGATCAAGGCTTTTGAAGCACAACTACCTAGACCAGAGTGACTCAGGACAAGTCACAGGTGAGTGTTGGGGGCCTGTTGGCTCTTGACCAAGCTTTAAGGATCCTTGGTCATGTTTGACCTACTTTTGGGACTTTGACATACTATCAAAGGAGGAGCGCAAGTCGAAGCAGAGATCGCAGGATATCAACCCCTTTTTAGGGATTTTTTGGTTTTGGGCTTATGTAACAGGAATATGGATGTCAGCCCATGGGTTTACCCATGTTTTGGCCCATTTTTTAATTTATAAATAGAAAGCTAGGTGATGTAAGAAGAGTCCAGTCTGCTAAGTGTTAGAGTTTGGTCTATGTGATCGAGGGAGGGACAAGTATGTGATGCTAAGTGCTAAGTGTTAATTGCTAAGTGTAAGTGGTAATTGTAATTACTTTGTGCATACTATGTGATACTTGGAGAGCTAAGTGCAAGTGATTGTAAGAGACTGTGGAAGGCTTTGTGCTGTAATTCAGGGAAGGAGAATCTAGTGAGGTGCACAGATATCCTATCCTCTGTAGAGTAAGATATCATGGCTCTGTGCATGTAGCTGATTGATCGATGATAATAAAAGAGAAGAAGAGTTGGTGGACATATCCCCAGGGTGGGGGTGAACCACGTATATCCTACGTTGTGGTTGCTATGTGCTTTATGGTTGTTCTCATGTCTATGTTATTGAAAGCTTAGTGCACTGATGTATGCTTAGAAGGATCTAATATGGAATCTTAGTGATGAATAATGTGAATAAATGCTAGATCTGATCTATGTTGGTATGTTTAGTACTTGAATCTATTGGATCTATATAAATACTGCGTTGATATGTTGTTAGGGTTTAGCTGCGTTGTAAACTAAGGATGAATATTAACGAACTGTAATTGTTAAGTTATTTGTTAAGGTGGTGTAATCACATATCTATGTCCCATCTAAGGTTGCATACACTGGAGTCCTGCAACCACCCCTGCATCTAACTCGGGTGAGACTTCATCTGTTTCGCAGGTGTTGTTGAAAGGGCTGATAGTTAGGGTTTTATTGGTGTATTGTTGTAGCGTTGAACCCTGGGTCTGGCCCTATGCCAACAAAACTAATTGAGCTTTGTGCCTTTCAACACTTCCATATGATGTATACTTAGTTATATAGGCCCATTTATATATGACAAGTTTTCTTCCTTTTTGAAGAGGTACAAGATCCCAAGTATCATTTTCCATTAGAGAACGATACTCTTCATTCATTGTTGTATCCTAATCTGGATAACCTGAAGCTTCTGAAAATGTCTCTAGATCACAATTCTATGAAACTTGAGCTAAAAGAGAAGAGGTTTGATAGAATTGTGAATATGTCCAACACTAATTTGAAGGATCACTGACAAGATCACCAGTTGCTTCTCGTTTTGAATGAACCCATCTAGGAAGTAGTGGTGTTGCTGTTGGTTCAGGTTTAATGGGCTCATCTAGAGGAAGGTGAGTAGACGGAGGTAGATTTTAATCCTCATTATAATCATCTGAAGAAGAAACCTAAATAGGAACATAACAAGGCATAAACGTCGAAGATAAATCGTAAGACGAAGAAGGCACAATCGTTGAATTAGCTCGGAGGTCAAGAGATTTTCATCAAATTTAACATCTCTTCTAATAATAATTTCATTATAATGTGGTTGAATAAGTATACAACCTTTGAAATTTTCATAATAACCAACAAATATACATTTCTCACTTTTAGGTTGCAATGCTTTCCTTTTCTCATCACAAATGTGAGCCCATGCTATACTGCCACATACACAAAAGTGACTTACATTTGGTTTAATTTTAGTCCATTCTTCTTCTGTTATTATATTTTAAAGAGCCTTTATGGGAGTGTGATTTACTATGTAATTTTCACAATTTATGGCTTCCTCCCAATACTTTAGACTTAATCCCTTAGATTGGATCATAGAATTAGCCATTTCTTTTAATGTGCGGTTATTTCTCTCAACAACACCATTTTTTTGAGGTGTATATGGAACATTGTCTTGCATTTCGATGCCCTATGTAGTGCAATAACTTGTAAAATTATTGTTCACATATTCACCTCTATTATCTGTTCTAAAATTTGAATTTGATGTCCAAATTTATTTTCTATAAGGGCCTTGTAGGCCAAAAAATTGTCAAAAAATTTAGTCTTAAGTTTTAAGAAGTAAACCCAAGTACGTTTGCAAAAGTAATCAATGAAAGTTAAGAAATAATTTCATCTAGAAAAAGAAGGAGAAGAGAGTGGACCACACAACTCACTACGAACAAGCTGCAAAGGACCCGAGGCATGCCAAAAGGCACGTTTGTCAAAGTTGTCCTGATGATGATTGTCGAGAAAAAAACCGACACAAAGACCATCTCTACATGAAACAAGAGGAATACTAGTCACCGTGTATTGATTACATAGTTTTTTCAATGAGCGATCGTTTAGATGACCAAACTGAGCATGCCAAAGTTTGCTCAATTCATTGCTATGAGCAACAAAAACTTATGGAAAAGATGAGGACCCAAATTTGTCCAATTTGTACAACCTGGTAATATCATCAAAAATTGCAATCGAAAGAACATGTTGAGGATCTTTTAGATCCTTGATTACAACTTGGTGAGGTGAAAACTCTACGGTTTTACCTTCACCTGAATGAGTGATTTGATATACGAATAGAAGGTTACATGAAAGACTTGGAACACATAATACATCATTAAAATGACCATTATCTACCTGAATTGCTCTAGATCCTACAATAGTAAGGGATCCATCATCACCAGAAATTATTTTCTTGGTGTTACATTCATTTAAAGCAGAAAACATGGATTTCTCCTTAGCCATATGATAATATGCTCCATAATCAATAAGCCACTCATCAAAATAAGAAGTAGAAGTTGCATTGAAGGAGAAACTATAAAAAGAAAGTGCATGTCCATGAGAAGAAGAAGAAGTATAATAAATAATGATGTTGCACTTCATCATTGTTGCTTATAAACATTCCATCTTCTTGAAACATTTAGACTCATCATGACCATCCTTCCCACAAAAGTTGCAATGTCTGCGAGTCTTCTTATTTTTAGATTTTTCTCCTTTGTCACCATTTGTTAAGAACCAAATACCAATATAGCATATAAAAACCTTAGAATAAGTAATCAACACCTTGAAAAAGAGAGAAATTTAGATAATAAGCCTCTTCGAGGGGGCAACCTCCTTATGCCCACATAAATGTACAATTCCAAGATGATTCAAAATGAAAATGTCTCCTTGGTATATATAGGAGACTAGGAGGTATAATTACAACTAATGGACTAAAGCCAACATAAATAAAATAAATTTACTAATATAATATGCCCCAATTAAGGAGTAATGAGCCACTATTTAGGGATTAACACCATTAGGAGATGAAGTTGTCTAAGTGGGTTTGGGACCCTTGTTTTGCTTGTTGTTGTGGCGAGGATGTTTCTTTTTGGGATTATTGGGTTTATATTTCTATTGGGATACTAAGGCTTTGTTTGAGGTACCTGCAGTGATGATCACTCCAAGTTGTACAAGCTTATCTTACTCTCTAATCAAAGCATCACAAACGGACTCAACAGTGGGTTTTTGATAATATTTTCCTAGAGTCTCTCTCATGGCGTAGAAGGTAGATACACAAAAATAATATGCACTACATAACTTGGAAAGAATAATATAGATGCAACGCTCTTCCTCCAGTTTTATGTTACACTCTTCACACTCTTCACATAAAATTCTAAGTGTTTTAAACTTATATAGATTATATAATGAAAGAACAATCATTTGGACTTAAAGTCAATATCTGATTTTCTAACTGATATGCTCGAATAATATTGTGTTTACTAAACACATATTCAGTCCACATGCTTCGTCATTTCTATTATCCCATTTGAATTTCTTTTCATCGTCAATGGGTTCTTTTTCCTTTCCGAATATAATCTGGTACATGCATTTTCTTCTTAATTAATCCTCCATATGAGATTTCCATTGGAAGTAGTTGGTGTTGGTAAGCAAATATCACTGGAAGAAGCCATATATAGATAATATGGATTTGAAAACTGAAACTGATGATCTAGATGGAGATATCTCGAAAAATTGGTCCACATGGTGATACCCCTCTAAATAACCTCACTTTTACAAATAAGTTGCTTTATGAAGTGACCCACTTTTATAAAAAGAAGCAGGAATCACTTTTACAATGAAGTTACTTTATAAAAAAAGGTTGCATGCAAAATAAATCACTTACAAATAAAATATTAAAGCTACTTATAGTGATTCACTTTTATACTAGAAGTGAAATACACTTTATAATGGATGCATGAACTTTTCAAAAAAAAGTAACAAAAACAAGACTTGAACTCAATACCTCTTACTTAATAAGGAAACTTTTAACTAAGTGAGATAGAAAAACATATTATATTGTTTAGAAGGAGGATTGTTGGTGCTGTTGTTGTTGTAAATTTTTTCTTCTTGATGGCAACAATGATTAGATCATGGTTAGCTTACCTGAGAAATACGCTTTTTTCAATTTGTTTTTGATTTCACAAGATCACACAATTGTTGTAGGAAAATTCTCCTGCCGACAGGTGAATGACCTCTTGGATCCTAGACCCCTATGACTAAGACATAAAAATACTAACATTGGATATTGACATTCCTTTAAATGCAACTAAACTAGTCAAAATCAAAAGAGGAAGAAAAGAGGATGTACCTTTTTCTAAAGCTTGTCCTTGCTCGGTCTAGGCTGAACTTGATCTTTAGTCCCTTTAATGAGATATGCAATTCAATAGACAACAAAGACAATGCATGCTTCCTATTCTACAAATATTAGTTTAAACTATATTTATCAAGAAGATACAATCCCATGCAATCATACACAAACTTGAAGGAAACAGGCCAAGCATATATTAATGAGAACATAACAAAGTACTTACAATCTGTAGATGTGGATGCAGTAGCTTCACGAAGTCCTCCTTGTCCAACCCCTTGATAGAAAGATCCACGATCAGAATGACAATACTTTTCACTGATATTCTCCTCCTTTTCACCATGAGAATGCCTCCTTTTATAGAATTTGGGAGTCACAACCACCTTATTTATATTTGGAATAAGTTGAGGATACGACTCCATCAGTTGTGGTATCTCCCTTAGATACATCCTAAAACTTGGATTTGAGCCAAACCAACTTGGATCATTTCTAGCTGTCCTTAGAAGGGGGATTTCTCCCCAAGAATCTCTCAACCAATCGATGCTCCCTCAAAGATGGCAACATAGTGTTATAACGCTCCCTGCTAAGTGTACAAGGAGCACTGGCGCTCCTTGAAAGTGAGTAGGGGAGAGTTGATCTCCAAAAATTCTCTTAAGATGATAATTTTCCAAGGAAAATAATGTATAAGCTTTCCAAATGATGTATTTTCCTTTTCTAACATGTCTTAGAGGGTGTATCAAATGTTCTTATGGTGTCATCTGCAATGCGACATATGCAGGACGAAAATATGATGTTTGTGACACTTGCGAAAAAAGTGAAACACTTACAACACTTACGATAATGATAATGGGACATTATCGAAGTGAGGAATTTTGACGTGTAATAGATTGCCCCCCAAAGTGCAAAGTCAGAAGATGGAAGCTGTTGACTGAAGCACTTTGTATATTTTCGAAGCAATGGTATGGAGTTGGAGAACCTAGTAGAAGCTGCAAACAACCATCAAACAAATGCTATCATATGTTTCAAACCCAAGGTAGGCATACCTATGCTTGGGTGACAAAGGACTTAAGGTATGGTCACCAATAAATACATTGCAAATCCATAATGATACTGACTTAAGGGTATAGCCACCAAAGATACAATGTGGATCTATACCTCCATGAAATGAACTGATCATATCCACAAGAAATACACAGTTGATATACGAGATGATAAAACATAGCCACAGACCAATACAAAGTGAATCTATGTGAAAATATACTAGTATGGTCAAAAAATCTCCTTTGCAACCTGGGAAAGAGGATAAAAAAGTGAAATATCAACCCAGGGTATTCGTCCCAATCTCGATGTAGTACGAATCTAGCCATATGAATAAGTGTTTTGATGTCAAAAATGGTAGAAACCACTTGATTATTGGTCAATGAGGTAAACCATTAAAAAGTGAAAGGGAAATCACTGGTGATGTCAATGACTCCCAACGTACCCTATTACAATCCAATGAATGTGAATAAATGAGATGAAGTCGAACATTCATGTAGTCATCTGATTAAAGGTCAATGATGTAAACCCATTGTTGGAGGTGAGGAGGCCTTCCATTGAGGCATGCAGGTCCCAAGGTACTAATACGTTTCTAAGTCAAATTCCCGGATGATGTGTTGAAGTCGAGAGGAAAAGACTTGTCGAAGGAGGGCCTTGATGTATCCCCCATCATCGACACAAAACTGGAATAAAGATGTAAGATGGTGAATCAAATGAGTATGGACTAACACGGGTATTGAAACTGGAAATTTGTGATGGTTTACTCTCGAGGTGGATACTTCCCTTGAACATTGGGGCACAACATGACTTGACATCATAAACGTAACATGGACCAAAACATAATGTAGTGGATACTGTGAGATTCATCGGGTGACCCAAAGGAGTGAAAACTCAGAGGATTGGTTTAGTTCAGAGGTTCAACGGGTTATCTAAGTGTTCAATATGTAGGTAGAAACAATGTGTCGTGTTCAAGGGTGATTGCAAGAGTGACTTCTGACAATTCTAAAAGATAGCTTGGCTTGCTTCCTTCAATTTTCCCCCATCTAGATAGACGAGTACCTCTTTTTTTTTTATGAGCTTGAGGAGGATACCACATGCTCAATATAACTCACCTTCGGTAAGTCCCTCTTCCTTTGTTTAACAAACTAGAAGAAGTAAGGGTTTGGTCCCATGTGGGCCCTTCAATGTGTAATTTTAACGAATCCAGAGAAGGAAAACTTGGTGGTTTTTCATGTTTAGAGAGTCTGAAAAAAACTTAAAGATGACTCAAGGGTTGTCCTTTTTCATAAATTTAGTCTCTGAAGTTTGAAAAAGAGATAATCTGCTACTCGGGAGATGCCCTTTCAAAAACCTTTTAAACGAGTGTGAAAGGAAGCAAGATCACTTGACAATATTTTCATGTTTAGAGAGTCTGAAAAGAGCTTAAAGGAGACTCTAGCGATTTCCTTTTTCATGTAACCTTTACGAGTCCTAAAAATAGATAAAAGTATACTCAGTTACATTCTAATGTTTTTTCGAGGGTGAGAAATAACAAAGGTTGTGCTCGTCAGTGTTACAAGGTTTGTCGAAAATCATATTGCTTCGAAGCCTGCAAATATAGACAATTATGCATCCAGGGTATTAGTGACTCCTCAAAAAAGATTTAAAAACCCAAAAGAAACTTTATATTAGCAAAAAATCAACCTTGTAATAGTGAAATAGGGTTAGAAATTTCATTTACCATTTCCTTTTCACCAATTTCTTCTAGCTTTGTAATTTTCAACCTTTGGAGGGAGATTTTCAAGCTGCAAGAACGAGAGTTGTGATTGACCATTTCTGATTCTGTCTAGACCAGGTTGGTCACCTTACCATTTCAATCATTTCTCATGGTTTAAAAATGTATTTTAGCTAGTTTTTAGGGTGTTCTGGGCTCCTTATGAAGCCCTAGGCATCGAACTAGATCGACTCTCCCTCAAAGGGGTGAGGGGAGCATCGATCAAGTTTTCGACACCCTGGTGCATGTACCTAGGGAGTGATAGCACTCTGTGAATAGGCTTAGGGGAGCACCGATGTAGAACCAAAATATTTGTTTCTTTTTAGGCTAAAATACCCAATTTTTTGCTATAAGAGGTTGATTAAAGGCATTTAAATGGTTGTTTTTGTAGTTTTCACAGATCATAGCCATTATTGAATGGAAGGAATGCGAACATGAATTCAATGATATTGCTGCATTTCAAAACCCTCAAGCAAGGGCTTCTTTGAGAAACTGTGGTCTCCTCAAGTATTTCAAATTACAAAAAATGAACAAAGAGGTTTTGTTACTTGAGTAACTGATTGGAATATGGAATGATGTTGAACATGCATTCCGTATTGGACCACAATTGCTCAAAATCGAGCTCAACAATGTGTATTTTTTGATCGGCCTCTCAAAGAGAGGGGCTCCTATCCTTCTGTCTGGGCATCAGGAAACTCCTCAGCCTACCGAGGTATATGTGTCTGACCACTGTATTCTAGGATCTCGATTAGTTTGGGGATGAATCGTGATCAAGGACATGAGGCATTTGGAATTGAGATCAATTCTATTTTCCATTACCATCTTGGCAAGTAGTATGAGTGCTGACCTGGCTTCAAAATATGAAATTTATTATGCTCTACAATGTGTGGAACCCATATTATTTAACTGGAGTGTGGGGTTCCTTCGGAACATGAAGGAACAGATCACAAAGTGCAGGATTAGAAGGCATAAGTAGTTTGGCTATGGATCTTTCTTGGTTTCATTATTTTTGGAGAGAATACCCCAGATGCAACCACATATTTTGCTGATAGCACGACTGGTGATCGAGCCATGTATGGAAAGATGGACTAGTTTTTCCCCGATATTGGAGAATGACGCCTCAACGGTCAAGTTCACAGTTGACTTCTTCGCTTCGTGGAGAAGGCAATTTATTGTTATTGAGGACTTTCCATATGCCAGAGTGGATTTCTGGGGCAATGTGGACTTAGTGCTCCCAGAGGGCATTGACCGGGATGTGTCAGGTACGAAACCAAACCTTGCCATGTTTTTTTGATTTTATATTTTATATTATTTTTATGTGTACAAAGAGGGATTTTAACAGATGTTTTGTTTCATCATGCAGATAGAGGCGCATCACATCCGGAAGATATGTCGAAACTAGGGCATCATGGAGACATGCAGATAGTCATGGAGCATGATGTTGCAGTGGGGGGACTTCAGGAGGTCAAGAGGAACCTCTGAGGTCTGGCTATGGGTGTCCCTCCTCTTAGGAGTCGAGACATACCTCTTCATTTGCAGAGGCATACAGTAGGGGTTCTTGAGAGCTTGAACCAACTGCTCCGATGGGTGGCCCATGTAGTGGTGTGCTTCTCAGAGCACAACATGGTGCATGAGGACTAGGATCATCCATATGTTTTTTAGTCTTCACATGATGATAACATGTGCATGAGGGACCAAATTTTTCCCTATTATGTACTTTTTGATGTAAACAAACTTTTGTTATCACACATTATATATATATTATCCGAGTTTTGTGGTGCCAATGATGTTGCATTTTATCTTGTGTGATGTTTTTAATGTACATGTGATTCATTTTTTTATTTTCTTTTATCTATGTGCGAGATACCGATCCAAAATATAATTTGCAAGTGAATTTGAGGTTATGTTGAGTTATCTTGGTATGTTTCTATATTGTGTAAATTAAAACATTCTTTCAAGACAACGAACTCTTAGGTGGAGATGCAATAGGACAAGGTTGTGAACGATGTAAAATATATTAAGCTGACAAACCACAAGTTGAGAATCTAGGTTGATGGCCAGATGAGATATACTTAGAGAGCAGACCGTTGTTAAAAGTCCAATGAAAGAATGATATTCTGCCATGTTATTGGTTTTCTATACTAGGAAGATGCCTCCCGAACTCACTAACTCATCAGAGTGGTAAATGACCCAAGCTGTAGAAGCAATTTTCTGGGTGTGCTGACTAGCTCCATCCACAAACCCAACACAGATGGGAAAGGGAGATTTCATCTACGCACGCAATCACAAGAAAAAGTATAAGAGGCTAAAAAAAAATTCGTACACATAAGAGAAAATACACACCAAGTAAAAAATAATAGTACAATAGTGTATAAAGCACACATGGAAGATGTTCTATGCATAGTACTTCTTGATGTAAATCCCATTTTGGGGCTCACCGAGAGATATTCCATCGTATTCAACTAGCTCGTAGGAACCTCTATGTAATACATGTTTTACGATATAGGGTCCATGCCACAGAGGTTCTAAATTTCCTGTCCCTAGCTTATCGTGAGCCTGGTCATAAATGAGGACTAGGTATCCTTCTGTAAAAGTACGAGCTTGAACGTATTTTTCATATTGAATCTTCATTCATTTTTTATACGTCTCGTTGATGAGAGAAACATCATGAGGTGTTTCATCCAACATAGTTAAATATAGGAATCGTTCCTCTTCAGCAGAGGTATGAGGTACAAGTTCTACTATGAGTTTCAATGAAGGGATTTCACACTTGATTGGTAACACTGATTCGACGCCATGTACCGACTACAATGGAGTGAATCCAGTTGCAGTTTTCACTGAGGTGCGGTAAGCCTAGAGGGTAGAGAAAATTTGCAAGTTCGAAGAAGTTTTGTTTTCCCCCACCATGCGTTGAATCATGGTCTTAAGGACTTTGTTGATAGCTTCAAATTTTCCGTTTTATTGAGGATAGTAAGGGGATGAGTTTTCATGGTGAAAAACCAACTTAAAACGCAACTCACTCATCATCTGGTTTTGAAAATGTGAGCCATGATCAGTGAAAATGGATTGTGGGACACCAAAGTGAGCGATGATATGGTTAAAAATGAAGAGATCTGCAGTACGACCATATTTAAGAAATGTAGGCATAGCCTCAACCCATTTAGTGAAATAATCAATGACAACGATGAAATAACCATGCCCCCCAGTTGAGGTAGGATTACATTGCATTAAATCAATTCCCCATTTGGAAAAGGGGCTGATGGTGCCAATGGGGTGCATCAGACCAGGGTGGGTGTGTTCCTTTTTGTGAAAAACTTGACAGGGTGGGCATCATTTGACAGCCTCAATACAATCTTTGAATATGGAGGGCCAAAAAGTAACTGGTACATAAGATTTTCTGGGATGTATCCATCCCAGAAAGGTGACGTCCATAAGCTCCATGGTGACAGTCATTCAAAATGTGTTCAGCCCCATCGTCGGTTAAACAACATCGTAAGACAATATCAATACCACAACGATACAAAGTGTCTCTGATGATAAGGTAGCATTTAGAATCGTGGCAAATACGACGACCTTCTTCATGGGAGATATCGGGCTGGAAACATTGGGTTTGAAGATAGAGAAGAATATCTCCATACCAAGGGTCTGACGTGCTAATGAGGAACAAATATTCACCGGGAAGAGAATCATTGGGCTCAATATCTTCATCAACATGGGGAAGATCGCAGATAAGTTCCAAAAAAACCAGTGACTTTTTAGTTTTTGATTTGGCAAACTCGAGATCAAATTATTGAAGAATAGCAATCCATTTGGAATATTTTTCCCCAAGGAATTGATGTGTAAGATATGGTACATGGGGTTTGAGTCTACAATGACTGTGGTAGTGTGTAATAGGATGTAATGGAGAAACCTCTGGACAACAATGACGACTTCTAGATCCAACTTTTCAATGTGTGAATATC
Organism: Picea mariana; assembly: GCA_032191745.1. Taxonomy (NCBI): domain Eukaryota; kingdom Viridiplantae; phylum Streptophyta; class Pinopsida; order Pinales; family Pinaceae; genus Picea; species Picea mariana. The sequence goes on along the minus strand of JASDQU010243989.1, from coordinate 73,304 downwards.
GAAGCTTGGGACTGGATATAATCTTTCTCAGATAGTAGATCATATGTTCATCACCGTTAGGGTCTTCTTGAACTAACACCATTGCAATAGTGGAAGTAGAGGCAACCAAATAGAGGATATAGTCTCGAGCATAATTCAGAGGATGAAAGAGAGGTGTGTGGGTTAATGCATGTTTAAGAGCATCAAAAGAGCATTGAGCAGTGTCATCCCAGATGAAAGGAGTGTCTTTCTGCAATAGTCTCATAAATCCTTTAGTCATGAGTTAAGCATAATTGCATATGAAATGAGGAAGAAAGTTTTCTTTCCCTTGTAAACTTTGTAGTTGGGTTAGATTATTGGGAGGAGGTAAAGCAAGAATGTCTTTGAATTTCAAGGGATCTACCCTAATCCTGTCTTTGGAGACAATGAATTTGAGGAGTCGACCTGATTCAAAAATGAATAGACACTTGTGAGGGTTGAAACGGATATGGTAAAATTGACATCAAAGAAAAATGGCTCGCAAATGACCGATATGGTCTTATTGAGTGGACGAATGAGCGGGTAAATCATCGAGGTAAGGTTCCACAATTTGTTTGATATCGTGGAAGGAATATGACATAACCCATTGTAAAGTAGCACCAACATTTTTAAGGCCAAAAGGTAGATTCTGATAGGCGAATGTTCCCTAAGGGAAGATGCAGGTTGTCTTGTGTTGATCAGTTGGAAGAATATCAATCTGGTTACATCCTGAAAATCCATTCATGAAATAAAATATAACGACATCAACGCAATTATCCATGATTTGGTTGATAAAGGGTGTAGGGTAATTTTATTTTGGAAAAGCCTTGTTGATATCCCTATAATTGACACAAACACGAATGGTCGCTTGTTTTTTAGCAACCAAAATGATGTTAGAAACCCATTCTGTCAAGGGGACAAGATAGACAAATCCAGATTTCAACATTTTTTCAACTTCTTCCTTTATGGCCATGATTTTCTTAGGATGCACCAGGCGAAGTTTTTTTCATACAGGTTTAACACATGGGTAAGTTTTTATCTCATGCACAATGATTGAGGGATCGATCCTTGGAATTTACTCGTAACTCCAAG
>JASDQU010243989.1:59325-72160 GCA_032191745.1 Picea mariana | reverse complement strand
GGGGGGGGGGAGATAGAGTGTATATCTTCCTCAATTTCATCTAAACTAGGGAGAAAAGATGATCAATGATGGTTGTAATCCAAAGGTACCTCATCAATACTAAGCATTTCCATAATGGATTCATCCAATGGAAAAATGCATAGGATTTAGTTTAAAGCAGAGGATAAGGAATCCAACCAAGATGACAACGAATAAGTGTCGTATGCCAACAGATGTTGGTCTTCCAAAGAGGGAGAGGCATATTGGATAGCATTGTATGAATCCTCAACATGACTATGTGGAATAGTGTCACTCAGTGCATCAAATTCCAAAGGACTCGGCACAACCCAAGGATTGAATGATTCGAAAGATTGATATGCCATAGTCAATATCATATTGATCATGGCAATGTGTTGTGTGGTGGGAGGAAGTGTTGCAGGGAAAGTACCCATAAGGGAAGAATATTTTAAAATACCTACACCAACACTTTCATAAGTGATCTTACTATCTCCCAAGAAAGCAATATCGTTGGTGGCGGGAGTGCGAGCGTCAGGGGTGCAGTAATCTAATTGGTCGATAGTGACAATTTTACCTTGATAGGGGACTTGTACACATCGAAACACCGATGATGCGATGAAAATCATGGCATAAAACCAATTTATTCCTAACAACAAGTTGTAATAAAGGGGAGCATCGACTACCTCTACATCAATAGAGACAGTCTTGCTTCCCAACTGAACAACTAAGGACTGTAAGAGTCCATGAGGACGAAAACCTCGCCCATCAAATGCTCCTAGCATGGTAGGGGATTGGTTAAGTGCAGGTGATTTTAATCCTTTCCAACATGCTAACGACATGAAACAAGTTGAAGCTCCCTCATCCAATATGGTGTAATGAATGTGTTGGTTATGAACAACTACATCAATTTGAAAAGAAATATGGTGAGAAAGTCGTGACTTGAAATTATCAAGGTTAAACGCGAGATTATTTGACGACTCAGGATCAATTTCACCGATGGTGGCCAAGAGCATTCTACATTGACTAAAACAATTCTGTATAACTTCAAGAGTAGACATAGCACATGGTGCTTGAGAAAAATCTTCCACAATGTTGTAGTTTTGGGTGACATGTGAACTAGGATTAAAAGTTGATTTGTGAATAGTGCTCTTGGGAGGGCGTAAAATAGAGTTGAAAGTCGGTTTCTCAATTTGAAGTGACCCAGACGAAGGCCTAACGATGGTGGGAGATGGATCTAGTGGGGTACCATTAGTGACTTTCTCTTTATCAGGTTTAGCCGGTGTGTGATACATTGTGGTGTGAGTGGTTAAAACGATCCCATTGAACATATAAATATGGTAACTTGACTAGGCTTCCTCACTAGGAGGATGACTAGGATTTCCCCCTGCTGGAGGGGAAAGGGCTTGAAAAACCATGGATTGTTGCTGAGGAAAAGGTTGTGTTAACACAACGGGTTGGAAATTCCCTTTGAAAATTTTTGCAACTATGTCGTGATGAGGACAGTCTTGAGTGTAATGATCATCACTACAAATGAGACACAGGAATTTCAGTTTTTGCTATGGTTGATTTTCAGGAGAAGGTGGTGGAGTTTGTGTTTTTGGATTTTCATTATTATTGTTATTCTTTTTGGGTTTATTTTTTGTTTTCTTCTTTCCCCCAGATTGTTTTGAAAAGGCAGATTGAACTGCATTCACATCAGATATTTGAGTCGGGGGGAGGTAGAGGAGAGTGAATTCGAACTGGTAATAGGTGAAGAAACAAAGTGATTATCTGTTTCAGTCGACAATGATGAATATTAGGTTTTGAAAGTTCCGATGACTCCATCTGCATGTGTCATGGAAGAAGGTTTGGATGGATCGATAGAAGCACGAGGATAATTTGGTAGCAACGCATATAATGTACTAGATTAGGAGTAAACCAAATATAAATACTGAGCTCAATCAATGGCTTCTTCCTCAGTGACCACACCACCCATGGCGATGTCATGAGCTATTGAGGGTAAAAGAGATTTAGTAAACCATTCAACCAATAAGTGGTCATGAATAGTCGCTTTAATCAACCTTCATCATTGTCTCCACTCATGAATGTGATCAGAGATATGTACAAAGTTCATTTGACGAAGTGAGGTTAAGAGTTTAATACCCGTATCGTAACAGATGGGTAATTGAAAATTCCCGAGAAAGGCCATATCTAGGGAGTTGAAGTCTAGAAATGTACCACGTTGAAGTTCAATATACCACTTGGATGCGGAGCTCGTGAGTGTGCGCTGGAAAAGGCGCAAACGTATAGAATCATCCATCGGTGATTTTGATGAACACCATATATGGAATTTCATAACATGGTTGTTCAGGTCTTCCCCCAGTTTACAATCAAATTTGGGGATGCTAGAAGGTAATTTAGTAGGAAGTACCAGCCATAAAGCAAAATGTAATATGGGATCATTTGTCAACCGAGACAAATCTGGTAGATCTAGTGTAGCGAGAAATGGTAACTGTTGGTTAAGCTGACGGTGATATTAATGCATCATAGGGACACCAATGGGACTATAAACTAGTTGAGGTGGGTAATTGTATCCAATAGGCCCTCCCATATATGTTTTGTGTTGACCAGTATAGGTAGGATTTGATTGTTGTTGAGGAACGTTCATGAGCGGAGGGAAACCCGATTGATTCTAAGTAGTATAAGTCGGTTGATTAGGTTGTGGGGGATAAATAGTTTTCCCTTGAGGAGGGTAAACATTTTTTCCCTATAGAGGGTAAACATTTGACCCTTGGAGAGGATAAGTTTGTTGTCCTTCAGGATCCTAGGTTGGATTTGGGACACCTAGATAAGGTTTTCCAAAATATAATTCGGAAGGAACAGGATTTGGTACTCCTTGTGGGTTATGGTATGATTTCCCCCCTTGGTAAGGTTGATTAAACTTACCACCTTGAGGTACTCCCCAGGGTTGTGAAGGGTTTCCAAAAAAAAGGGGGTTTCCCCCCTACCATAGGTTGTGTGACAACTGTGGTTTGACCAATAAAAGGGGGTTGTCCCCGGGCAGGTATGTGCAAAGGTGGTTGTCCCCTAGAAGGGACAGGCCCACTAGATTATGGTTTCCCCCCAGTCGATATTTGTCCTGCAGTTGATCGTGTGTGTATGGCAAGGGTTTGCATTTTCTGATGTAAAGGTGTTCCAAGAGGATTCTGTGGAACATAGGGAGCATTAGTGTGAAAAGGTGTAGTGGTGGGAGTAATGGTCGAAGTACCTTCTGCATGATTAGGTGTTACGAATCCAACATTAAGCTGGATTTTCGCTGATGAAGAAGTAGGATCGACTACTTGTTCAATGGGATGATCAATAGTCTGATCGAACGGTCTGGCCTCAACAACAATAGAGGCAAGAGGGTCATGAGGATCAAGAGGTGGTCGACTAAAGTTAAAATTTTCATAAAGATCATGTCCCGATGGAATCCTCCATATGGAATGAACATGCGTGTTTTGTGGATTTACCATGCGAGCAGGCCATACATGAGTTATGTACTCATCATAATCACATTATGTGTCTTCCATCTGTGTTTCAACATATAGCCTTAACGACAGACATTGAACTTCCCCTTCTATTATGTTACCGAATGATTCCAATCAAACAAGAAGTGGTTCAAGAGGATATTTTGACACAAGTGTAGTATGAGGAATAGAATCCTCAATTGTAACCAAGGAGGTTTCAGGATTTTCTAAGAAAGGAGTAGAAACGCTCCCAACGTCAGAGAAATTTTCTACCTCTTCACGGTAAATGTCTTTAGGTGAATTAGGAGGTAAGGGTTCGTAGCCTTCCGGAGGAAACCCTTTCATCCTACATGATCTACGAAGACCTTTATCGTCTACAATATCAATCTTGAAAAATTATTAAATAAACCAACAACACACGCTAAAAAATCTAGAAGAACTAACACGCAAACAAAACCTTCTCGCAATAATTGTACAAGTTGGTGATGAAATCCAACATTGTGTGATCAAATTGAGAAGGGGCTAGGATATGAGTGGGTGGAACAATTACATTGGCGACCTGCTAAATGGACTTATGCCTTGGTGCAAGATTCCACATAATAATCATGGATTTACCCTCCAAGGAGCCCGAGTGAGTTTGACCAATGTCTGTTCCAGGTAAAACAAAGACTTCCCTTCACCGTCAACTTGTGTGAGGAACCTAAATATCATGGATACTAAGGACACCAACTTGAATTCATCCTCTGGGTGGGTAAAATCGACAGTCCATTTGAAACGTATGGGCAGGATAACAAGTCTAAAATCCTTCGAGAGAACTGAGGACAAGTGGACCGATAGAACTCTAAAGGACTCTGAACGGATTCAAAATTCATGAAGCACCGAGACCAAATGAATATAGTTGGACCTCAAGAAGAACCCCCAATATACAATATTACTACTACAAACGTTTAAAACTTGGAGGGATAATCTCTGTGGTTCTCCCGAACGCAACCTCGTGCATAACCCCTGTGTCAAAAGGGGATCCTAACTATTCTTATATGAAAATTGGATTTATTCTCCCTATCACAATATGCTAAGTTTGCTTTGAATTCTTTGGAGAGTTGTACTCACAGCCTAATCCAAAGCGCTAATTCTAGTCTAATGTTGGTGGAAGAATCTAAAAAGAAAAAGTTTCTAGATTGATTTTATTTAGCATTGATTTTAGTGGTTGTTCTTTACTCAGAGGTGAATGAGAATGAAATTGATGATGTTACGGCTCGAATCCCAAAGAAGAAAAAGAAAAATGATAAGAAAACATTTATTTCATTGAACTTCTATTTACGGGAAGGAGAAGAGTTTTCTTTCACTATAAAACACAAAAATGAAAAAATTCCATGCAATTGTTTTCAACAAGAATCCAATTTGATGCTAAATTATTCAGGGATTGTTTCTAATATCGAAAAACCAATCATAAAAAGGTATTTTTTTTTTGAATATGAATATGAAATGATTTAACTTAATGCTTCTTATGTCAAAAAAAGTTTCACTATTGCAGTTTTAGACAATTGGAAATAAGCATCATACAAACAAAAATAACACTCTCACAACAATCAAATAAGAAGTAAAAACAAATACAAACTTTTCAAAAAGAAAGCCAAAATAACAAAAATCACTTAAGAAATTTGCTTAGAAATATACAAATATCAAATACTAATTAGAACAATACATAGATCTTTGAGTTTGCTTGTAATAACCTTCAAATTATCAGATGAAAGAGATAGTATAAAAAATGAACTCAAAATATCAAAGAGAAAGAGTGATTTCAAAATAAGGAATTTTTTTTTAAATAAATCCAAACAAAGATAATAAATTCTTAAAAAGAAACAGGTTGCAGGCTTGATAGAGGACACAAGTTGACAGAACAAGTCCTGAGCAAAAGAAGAAACGAAAAAATTACACCCAACACAAGTATCCAACAATTTTTCAAAAAAGAGAAAAATCGTCGCTCTGGTTTTATCAACACCAGAGTGCTACAACGCTCCCTAAAGCACTGCAGGGGAGCATCGATACTAAAATCAATGATCTCGTTGTAAAGGAAGAGGGGTGTGGGTTTCTGAGAATGAAAAAGGATCAACCCAGAAAATAAAAATTCAAGAAGGCTTGATCATCAGTCTGTGTGAGATGACTTCAAGACTGACAACAAATGTATAAAAGAGAAAAATACAGTAAGTAGGATCTGAACATGAGTGAAAGATAAGAAAAAAGCGAGGAAAGAAATCAAAACTGAAAGCTTTGATCCTCAATGGATTCTCCAATTTCCATTGTAGGAAAATTCCCCTGCAGATAGGTGAATGAACTCTTGGATCCTAGACCCCTATGACCAAGACAAAAAAATGCTAACATTGGATACTGACATTCCTTTAAATTCATCTAAACTAGTCAAAATACAAAGAGGAAGCAAAGAGGATGTACCTTTTTCAGGAGCTTGTCCTTGCTCAGTTTAGGATGAACTTGATCTTCAGTCCCTTTAATGAGATCTACAATTCAATAGAAAACAAAGACAATGCATCCTTCCCATTCTACCAAGAATAGTTTAAACTAGATTTATCAAGAAGAGACAAGCCCATGCAATCATACACAAACTTGAAGGAAACAAGCCAAGCATATATTAATGAGAACATAACAAGGTACTTACAATCTATAGATGCAGATGCATCAACCTCACCAATTCCTCCTTGTCCAAACCCTTGCTCAAAATATCCATGATCATAATTATAATACCTTTCATTGATATTATCCTCCTTTTCACCATGAGAATGCCTCATGTTATTGGCTTTAGGAGGCACAAACACCTTAGTTATCTTTGGAATAATTTGAGGATATGACTCCATTAGTTGTGGTATCTCCCTTAGATACAAGCTAAAGCTTGGATTTGATCCAAACCAACTTGGATCATTTCTAGATGTCCTTAGAGATAAGGGGGGTTTCTCCCCAATAATATCTCAACCAATCGACACTCCCTCAAAGATGGAAACAAAGCGCTATAACACTCCCTGCTAAGTGTACAAGGAGCGTTAGCACTCCCTGCAAGTGAGCAGGGAAGCGTTGATCTCCAAAAATTCGTTTAAGATGATAATTTTCCAAGGAAAAATAATGTATAAGCTTGAAAAATGATGTGTTTTAATTTTCTAACATGTCTTATAGGGTGTATCAAGTGTTCTTATGGTGTCGTCTGCAATGCGACACATGTAGGAGGAAAATATGATGTTTGTGACACTTGCGACAAAAGTGCGACACTTACGACACTTATGATAATGATAATGGGTAGTTATCAAAAATTTTGAAGTGTAACAACAGGGCATGGGGAAAGGAGCATATGAAGATCCAAAAGAGTAGCAAACCAAAAACAAAAAAAATATAAAACCGAAATAAAATTGAAATAATACTCTGCAAAACTTAAAAAAGGGCGTATTCAAACTTTATACCTCCAGATCTTACTGAAATGGTCATATATTGGGAAAATGGAAACCTTTTCGAGTGAAACGAAAAACGTTCTTGACTGAAATGAGTGCTACATATGTAATGGAACAATCCTCTAAGACCATAAATGTATGAAAATGGTAGAAACCAAAGATGAGGCAACTCGGCTTCATGATCTCGATCTACAACATAAGCGGGTCTTCAAACAGGATCTGATACCATGTTTGAAAACACAGGTATTCCAATAGAGGTTGAACACCTTCAGTAACTACTCACACAACCACATAAAATATCAACACACTGACCAGAACCCCATCCAACGTGGCCACTTGGAGCAATTTATTAATGCAAAAGAAAAAGATTACAGAGAAAATTTACAAGAGAGTTTCTCACAATTGATCATCGACAAATGATCCTCCATTCTCTTTAAATTAGAGATCATGGAACAATCAGGTATTAAGCCATGGAAAAATGTATCCATTAATATCGAGGAGAATATGAATTGTCAGATCACTCCAGGTCGGGAACATATCATGACCATCATATTTCTTAACTACAAATGCATACTAAAGAAACACACTAAGAAACACACTTTTACCTAACGACACATTAGACGGGGTATATGTTAACTAACTCCTAAGTTTCTAAATATCCTAACATTTTATAGTGTTGCACGCACTTGAGAAAGTGCACGGAGATTACATGGAATTGCACATTGGACCGAGCTATATTTTTATGGATGTATATGTATTTGAGGTCGGAGAACCTGTGTGGTTATGAGGCTGGTGAGTTGGGACACAAATAGGCCAGTGCACCTTGTTGCACCTATTTTGTCACCTAAATGAGAAAAATAGAGGTGCTTACAAGATTAGTTGGGTTAGCTAAGCATGACATCAGTAAAGGAAAGGGTTAGAAGAATAAAGCATAAAAGACTAAGCTAAGAATTAAACTAGGAATGATAAAAACAATTAAACTATAGTGCATAAGGACATAAGAACGAGAAACAAACACGACTCATGTCACCAATGTAAAGGATTGTATTAGTGAAAAGAAAACCCCAAAGAGAAAGGGAGACTTTGCGTCCCTTCTTCCTCCAAGGGAGGGCTCTTGGACCCCCAAATATTGAGCTCTTCTTACAAAATGAGGAACTAGAATGAAATGGTGAAGAGAATACAAAGCACATTCACTCAAGAGGTGATATGAATGGATAAATGCAATGGTGCTAGCACACTCTTGATGAGGAAAGAGGGTCCTCCAAGAGAATATCAACAACATAACAATAGAAATGAATTTCTTGAAATGTAGTGCACCCATGGCCTCTTTTTATAGCACAACTTTGAGGTATTATGCAACCAACTTTTAGTGTGAACAAGGGGCTTTTTAGGGAACCTTTAGGTCTTTGACCAACCACCCAACCAGATTCAGCCAAGATTTGGATGTCAAATCGACTTGGAAGCTAAACTAGAAGTGGGTGGGAGGCATAACAACATCATAAATGCGTCGTTCTGAGGTGTGCACAACTTTTTGCATCCACAGTTGCGCATCAGGCGCATGTGCACTTTTTCGGCGTTTTCGAATAGCACATGTGCACACGCGCTCCCTGTATATCTTTAGCGCATTCTGATTTTATAATTGGTTGTATAGTTTTGGACCTTTTGGAAATGATTTTTTGTTCATTTTTGGTCCATGGGTGAACTAATAGCTGTTTGAAGATGTTGGATTCATGTAATCATTTGCGGACGAAATTTCAGTGATAACAGATGCCCCCTGATGGATGAGGTTAGGAACATACGTATAGCCAAAATTCATCAATGTTACTTCTACTGAGAGTTCCATTGTAAGAAAGAGTGATAGTGAGAGTATCAAGAGCGACCCATTGGAGGGAGAGGGGAACCTGTAGGACCCAACCTTTCGCAAGGTGTGAAAAATAAATTGTGTACAAACAAGGTGAGCATGCCCCATTCTTGTGTCATGTAACTCAAAACATGTGTAAGATAGTAACTGAAGTGGTATGTTGGTGAAGATGACTGCAGCACCCTCAGGGGTATGTTGATAAGAGAAAAGGACAATTCTAATGAGGCTCAATACTCTAAAAAGTAAGCAATGACACCTGTAGGAAGTATACAGGATTTGGCGGGCATTGATGGCCCAACAAATTTTAGAGGTCTTCGGAAAATATAAAAACAACTGCAATAGTCGCAAATTAAGACCCATCGTAACATGAGAAAGTGTTGAATTTGAATGTTATGGGGGTCAACGACAGCAGAGAGCAATGATGGTTCTCCATGTGTCATACGAGACTCCACATTGTAAAGGTAATGAGAGTCAAGATAATGTTGCCCTTCTATAAACTATACTGATGTCGACAAAAAGGGAGATGCAACTCCAAGAAGCAAAGGGCTTCGTAAAATCCACTGGATGAGATCAGGAACTGAGGAGGTACATAGACGAAGTCCTAGATGTGTGGAGACTCAGGACTGCCCTTGGTTTGGGATATATGTGAAGTGGCAACAACTGTACGATGAGGTCGAGTGTCAGGGGGACAACTCGACATGGGATAAGTTGTGCCAGAGGTGGGACAAAGTGAACAGACTCAGAGAGCAGAGGTAGGTGGCCTGTGGGATACTCGGAGTGTATGGATGATGTTTCCAAGAGTAGGTGATAAGGAATGCCCCAACCAAGGGTGACATGGGTTTTGTTTTCCAAAAGGGAAGAAGGTTGCCAAAGGTGGCGACAAAAAGCTATGTAAAATGTTGGAAACAATGACTTAATTACAAAAAGAATAAAAAAATAAGGTGGGATATTAATGCAGATACAGAAACAGGTGCCCTAGTGTAAGATGGATTGGCCGGAGGAGGGCGCAAGTTGGTTGGGAAATGAGTGGAGGGTTGGGGCCCCATAGGGGGGTTTCTGTATGAGGGAAATGTATGGAGGGTAATATGCAAATGGGAAAACTGGTGGTGGATGAAATGGATGGTTAATGATGCTGTGAGAGTGTAGTCAAAATAAAACCGTGAGGAAGTACCTTGGGATTCCATTGGGTAGGCTAGCAAAATGAGGAGAAGGAGTATGTGGCTAATTCGCGACATGATGTAATACTATCGGGACTCCCATCCCTAAATGGTGAGAAAAACATGAGTGTCAAAGTGCCTAGGGGGAATGATGAATGGGACAACTCATGTGGGTGCAAGTGCTATTGGGTGACAGTACCGAAATGCGATGGAGGTGATGGTACTATCGATCTGGATATAGGAATCCTAGAGGCGAAAATCGGAGGGTGTGACTGGGAGATGCATCTTGGTATTCAGAGGGAATGACTACATGCCAGTGTTGAGGATATACCTGAATGAAGACTGCTGAGATATGATGATCAAGTACCTGCACACATGAAAAACAAATACCTGATGTGAGCAATATCTGAAGAGAAAGATCATATAGCGGATATTCAATAATGTAAGCATGCATACCTGAGCGTACTAAGAGAAAAATGGCCCTTAAGGGATAAGGATGAAAAATGGGGTGCTGATCCCGTGGGTGAAGACAGATCCAAAAAAGGATTCCTGGAGCTCCTAGAATTGAGTCTAGAAGTTTGGAAAAATGGACTATATATAGCTGTAGGGCCCACAATGCCACCTCATTTGTACCTGCTGTGTTATTGAGTGGAAGAGCGAGTTTAGAGGAGTTTTGGAGATTCTGAGAGATCGAGGTAGCTGATTCAAGACCAGCAAGCTTCAGGTTAGTTGTCGTATCATCCTGCATAGAATTAGGGTTTCCATTTTTGGGTAGGGCTTGTACAGGGGTCCGTACAGGGGTTTTTGTAGGTTTGGGCCCCCCAGTGCATGTGCGATCAAGAAAGTTGCATGCACGGGTGTGCGCCTATAAATCATTCATCTATGCATGGGGGCGCCTTAATGGGGATAACAAGCCCGCATGAAATGCATGTCTGTTCAAGGCACAACAATGCATGCATGCACGTCTGTAATCCTAATAGCTGCGCATGTGTGCGCTGTTGTTTAGTGAACAAGAACGCTATGATGCACGTCTATGTGTGTGATAGGGGCACATGAATGCACCTATGTGTGGCCAATAGGTGCATGTGAGTGTATGTCTGAGGGATGAACATGCACACATGTGTGTGCACCTGTGGGGAAAAATAGTTGTGCCTTGGAGGCAAAGCTGAAAGGTGTGAAAATTGATCTTTTTTGGAGATTTTGATGTTTGGATGTTTGAGATGGCTGATCAAGCACTATTGATGTGGATGCAGGTGATCATTTGGGCGATGTCGATTCACTGGAGAGAGAGGGATTGGTCCTAGTTGCTGCAGGTTGTGACCAATGAAGAGCCAGGAGTCTGTGATACTTTGGCAGCGTGTGGGCTGTTGAAGTTCTTTGAGTGCCCTCTGATACGGGCCCAAGAGTACCTCTTGTAGTTCTTGATTCATATGTGGAGTCTGGATATTCATTGTTTTATGGTGCGAGGTGATAAATTGACCTTCACTACGATGGAGGATATATATTTCTTGATAGGGCTCCCTTTTCGGGGAACTCCCTTACCGGTGGAGCCCGTAGTACTGGCGGATGGGCAGTTGGCTATTCTAGGCCAGAGGTACAGCACAAGGGAGAAATTTATGCAAGATCCGTGGTCAATATTGGGGCAATTAATTCCCTGGTTCATCGTTGTGTGGAAACGATGGTTGTGAGGGTATGTGGGTCCCTCGCGACTTAGCGAATTAGTGGTGGTCAGCTGAGGATTATGGAGAGGGCGTTGGAAGGAGAGAATTTTTCCTGGGGCTTGATGTTGCATGCCAAGATGGTAGGGTAGCTGGACAGGTGTCAAGCTGCAGACTCAAGGGAGTTTGCCTTTGGGTCAGTCTTGGTGGCATGGTTTCTGAAGAGGGTGCCTATGTTGTGCCCGAGAGTATTGTTAGGTGCACCGGGTGTGCGAGAGCCACGACTGCAGTGGTGGTCGACGATTTTGACTCACCATGGTGGTGGGGAGGATGGCCACTATTTAACGGCTGAGGTTGCACAGGTGTGGCATCATATTCCATAGATTATATTGTGGTACCCATACTTCGGGGTGGACTTCCGGGATGATCCGGAGATGGTGTTACCTCTAGGGGAGGTGTTTGATCACAGAGGTATGGTGTGATATTGTTACTTTGTAGATAGTATAGCATGTATATTTTTATGTATATGTGGATGTTGATGCTATTGTTTGTTTTTTGTATGTGCAGATGTGGGGCCTCGCGAGCGTGAGGTGGAGTTGGTTAGAGTGTCAGCTCATCAGGGGCCAGTGAGACCTCTGTGGAGAGAGCCATGGGTAGGGGAGAGATGACGTCGAGATGATGTAGGGGCAAGGGCTGCTGATGAGGAGAGGGTGGCTAGGATATGTTGTTTTGATGACCCAGGAGTAGGGCCATCACATGCTCCTCTGGTCGAGGCTGGGGGAGGTTTTGAGGATATTCTCCACCACTTGGAGGCAGTGCTATGGGGAGTGCTCGAGGGAATGTGGTCATGGATCCAGGATGAGGGCATCCTAGAGTAGTGTGTGGGAGTTTTGTTGGTGTGGTGGACTGTGGTCTGGAGAGCAACAGTAGCAGGTGCTGTGATGACTAGGCGACTACCTCCATGTCCAGAGGGACCGATAGTTGGTGGGGCACCATCTCCTGAGAGGGGACCCGGTGGTGATGCTCTAGAGGCACCATGAGTGCCTCTATATGTATTTATGTGTTTTTTAGTTTTTATATAGGCCTGCGAGCCTACTTGGTGTAGTGGCACCAGTTTTGTATCTATAGGGGTGAGGTGGTTCACCGACCTATGAATGTTGTACATGTATGATATATTTTTTGTAAACATTTGGATGACACACAGGATCGATATATATATATA
>JASDQU010243989.1:38632-59225 GCA_032191745.1 Picea mariana | reverse complement strand
TGATGATGTCTAATTTGTATGTTGTGATAGATTATTGATGTTTGATGTATGTGTATTGGTAGCTTGATGTGATAAATGCCAATCTAACACTAGGTTAGCCATATCATCTGCTATTTGATTAAATTGTCTTGAAATATGTGTGAAAGTGATGGAATCAAATTGTCGAGATAACAATCTAACTTACAGGTATTGGTGGAAGAGGCAAGGATTGCGAACGCGGTACACATTATTGAGCTGGAGGACAACCAGATGGGAATCCAGTAAAATGATAAGTTGACGAATATGGAAATGACTGGCCTCAGCGAGGAGACCAATGAGGGCAGTGTATTCTACTTGATTGTTGGTGGCTGAGCCTAAACATATGTCGTCGGTGTGGAGCAGGTCATGTGAAGGTGAATAAAGGGCCCAAGCAGCCGAAGCGAGATTCTATGTCTAGCGGCTGGCTCTGTAGGCCTAACCGATGTGGTAAACCGATGGGGGTGGCATCTGTCAATAACACAAGTGATAGATTAGATGGTAGGTATGGATGAAAAAAGATTAAAAACTCTACAAAAAGACGTAAAAAAAGAGAAATCCTAGTGTAGTATGGCTACGCTCAGGCGTAAAATTTATTTAAGTACAACCCGTTGATGGCTTCTTTGAGAGGGTGGCCTTCGGGAGAGGCCAGGATGTATGTGCCTTTAGTGAGGCAATGTTGGGTGATATACGGTCCATGCCATAGGGACTCAAATTTTCCATGGCCGAGGGTATCGTGAGCGATATTGTAAGTGAGGACGAGGTCACCTTCATTGAATGAGAGAAGGTTGAAATGGCGATCAAAGGTGGACTTTGATCGTTTTTTGGCTGCCTCATTGTTCTATAATGAAAATCGATGATCCTCATCTAGGGATTCTAAATTCAGCAAACGTTGCTCCATTGGAGCAGTGTCAGGTAAGAGCTTGATGGTGGTGCATAAGGTGGGAATTTCACACTCGATGGGAAGAGTAGTCTCAACCCCGTGGACTAGATGAAAAGGTGTGAAACCAATGGTAGTTTTGACTGCCGTGCGATAAGCCCATAGCGCAGAAAATAACATGTGATGCCAATTGGTCTTATGTTTGTTAACCATATGCTGCAACATGGTTTTGAGAACTTTGTTGACTGCTTTGACCTGTCCATTTGACTAAGGGTAGTATGGGGAGGCAAAATCATGGGAGAAGCCTAATCTAGATGAGAGTTCAATGAAAATCTCATTCTTGAAATGTTTCCCATGATCAGAGACTAGTTATAGTGGTACTTCAAAGCGGGAAATGGCGTGGTTAAAGAAAAAATGCGCTGCAGTGTCAACAATATTGTTGAAGGTAGGCATGGCTTCAGCCCACTTGGTAAAGTAATCAACTGCAATGACGATGTATTTGTGTCCATTGCTAGATGGAGGGTTGCAAGTCATGAAGTCGATGCCCCATTTGCAAAAGGGACCAGCGGTGATGTCTGGGTGTAGAAGAGCAGGTGGTGCTCATGCTTTGTTGGCGAAAAGATGACGTTTGTCACATCCTTTCACTGCATGGATATAATCGTGAAACAATGTAGGCCAGAAGTAACCGACACGAATGATTTTCTAAGTGGTGAACATCCCTGAGAGGTGTCCCCCGCAAGTACCGCTATGGTAGTCGTTCAAGACTCGTTCGACCTCGTCGATAGTCAAGCATCGACGGAGTACAGTGTTGACTTCTCGTTGATATAAGACATCATCGATGAGTAGGTAGCATGAGGCTTGGTGATGGATATGTCGATGATCATCTATAGAGAGGTGGTTTTTGAATTTTTGTGTTAGGAGGTAGACGAGAAGATTGTCATACCAAGGGTCATCCGAGGGGATGTAAAAGAGAAGTTCATCGGGGAAGTTGGTATTGACTGGTGAAATGGTAGTCTCAAAGGGAAATTTTGTGATGAGTTTGGTGAAGACGAGATTTTTCTTTCTCTTGGATGTTGAAAATTCGAGATCGTACTCCTAAAGGATGATGATCCATTGAGCAAATTTACCGTTAATTTGCCGACGACTGAGCAAGTATTGCATGGGGTTGGAATCTACTATGACTTTGGTAGTTCAAAGCATAATGTAATGGAACAGCTTCTAGACTGTGAGGACAACTACAAAGGCTAGCTTTTCTTCATGATTTTATTTCAAGGGTGTCCCCAAAAGGTTTTTACTAATGTAGTAAATTACATGCTCACGATCGTCATCCCCTATTTGGACAAGCACTCCTGCTACAAAAATGGTTGAGGTTGATATGTAGAGGAGATAGTCACGGTTATAGTCAGGTGGACTAATCAACGGGGCGTTGGAGAGGGATTCTTTAAGATCATTAAAAATGGTTTGGGCATGTTTATCCCATTGGAATGGGATGTCGTGACGAAGTAAGAAAAGGAAACCATGTGCACGAGTAGTGTAATCTAGGACAAAGCGTCGTAAAAAGTTAGCTTTGCCTTGTAGGCTCTGTAGTTGGCGTAAATTTCGAGGGGGTGGAATTTCTATGATGGCTTGGACTTTGAGGGAGTCCACAGTAATGCCACATTGGGAAACTATGAACCCAAGGAGGTGCCCAACAGTGACGCAGAATACGCACTTGAGGGGGTTCAAGCGGATATTGTACTGGCAACACCTTTGGAAGATGATTTGTAAATCATCAAGATGTTGAGTGTGTTTCTTAGATCGAGTAGTAAGGTCATCCAAGTATGCGAGGATGATATGAGCCAGATCATGAAAAACGTATGTCATGGCCCGTTGGAAAGTGGCGCCGACATTCTTGAGGCCAAATAGCATGACACGATACACAAAGGTGCCCCAAGGGGTAGTGAATGTGGTTTTGTACTGATTGATGAGGTGAATTTGGATTTGGTTGTAGCTAGAGAAAGCGTCCATGAAGTACAAAGCCTCATGACCGATGCAATCATTGATAATTTGGTCAAAGAAGGGTGTTGGAAAGTTATCTTTGGGACAGGTGTGATTGAGGTTGCGAAAGTACGTACAGACACGGATAGTGCCCTGTTTTTTGTTAACAAGGACACGGTTGGAGATCCATGGCGTATAGGCAATGGGGTAGTTGAACCCTATAGTGCATAATTTGTCAATCTTGGCTTTGATGGCCGCAGCTTTGGATGCGTGTAGCGGTCACTGTTTTTGGTGGACATGTGTGATATCAGGCCAGGTGTCAATGTGATGTTCGATAATAGAGGGATCAAGGCCAGGCATCTGTGTGTATGACCAGGAAAAAATTTCTCGATATTCCTAGAAGAGGGCTTTGCAGGCGGTGATTTCCTTTGGAGATCACACCACACCAATTGTGATTTCCTCTATGACCCCGGGTTTGATGGAAATATCGATTTTGATGGTGGGGGAAATATTGGCCATGTTGCCTTCTTCAAAAGCGTCGGGGGCATAGATAGGGTTATTGAACCAATCTATAGGCCCTGTTGGGAGAAAATCCTTGGTTTCGACTGCGTAGATGGGATTTTGGTTAAGAGGCCCGACGACTTCTTGTGGAGGGAAAAGTGCTCTGTGGTGGAGTGCGTCCCATGGGAAATCGGGTTTAGTTAACTCCTCAAGGATGTCTTCATCACAATGAAACTATAAAAAATATAGGGGATCAAAAGGAATTACTTTGGTGGCTTTCATCTTGGGGTTGTTGTCTGGTGGCAATGGTGTTTTGCTTGACATAAACCAAATGTCGAGATATTGTGGGTTAAAAATGGTAGTTGGGCATAGAATTTTTGTGGGGAAATAAATTGGAGAATTGGGGGGATTTGGGGGTATCTCCTCATAAAAATCATCTAGAAACCATGGGGGAGTAGGGAGTGCCTCAGGTTCTGGTGAAAAGATATGAACCGTATCAAGTGATGGGGTAAGGGTATTCATTGGTTCTATTGGAGGAGAGGGTGTATGATTTTGAATAAGGGCCAGTTGGCGACGCCTATATTCAATGATCATAGGACATTGATATGTGAAATGATCAAGTGATTCGAATAAAGAAAAAGGACATCTCATCCATTCGTTGACTGAGGTCATGACATAATGGATGTCGGTGACATGAGTTGGGGTGGCTCCTTGCTGAAAGCTCTAGCATACGACTATTAGCATTTGTCGTAATTGAGGTAATGCTGGACAATGGTGTGTGTAATGGCCATATTCTGAATAGATGACGCATGCAAATTTGGTCCGTAGTCCTTTGTTACTTGTGTTCTAGGAGATAGCGACAATACTGGAGGAAGCAACGAGTGGTGGTGGTGCTCGAGGGAGTTGAATGAGATTACCTAACTCGGGGAGAGATGGGCACTTGTTGGTGGGGTGTCTGTCTTTCTCGCATAGTGCTCAAGGAGGTTGGACACATGGGGGAAGTGGAACAGTGGGCTCCTTCTTCTCTCGCCTGCCACCGATGGGGGTAGGCGAGAGAAGANGTCTTTCTCGCATAGTGCTCAAGGAGGTTGGACACATGGGGGAAGTGGAACAGTGGGCTCCTTCTTCTCTCGCCTACCCCCATCGGTGGCAGGGGGGTTATTGAGTGGGGGTGTAGATGGTATGGTGGGGGTGAGTATGGGAATCTACATCAGGATTCCATCTATTTGGGGAGGGAGGGATGGTTGAGGGACCATCTCAGGCAGATGTAGATACTAAACTGGGCTTGCCAACACCATATTAGGAAGGGTAATCATTGTAGCTACCTAGAAAGATTGTACACCTAGTGGGGGGTAAAAGAAAGGGACTTGGGTGATGGCTTGGGGGACTGTTTCCCAAACCGGGATGTGGCCCTGGGGGAGGGGAAGCTCAGGAATGGGTCAAGCTGAACTAGTTTCAAGGGATTCCTGAGGGAGAAGTTCTACAACTAGTGGGATGTCAGGGATAAAAGAGGCCTCTATGGGAGGGAGATTATCTTCAGTTGTCTTTCCATTGGAGGATATGACACATACTTGGGCTAAGGGATGGAGGAGTAGTGGTGCTCCATGGTATGTCCCTAGCAAGGATGGGTCTTTGAAGATTCTGGGGTCCATCTCGATGAGTAGATAGGCATAGAGATTAGTGTGGATGAAAGGGAGGATGTTGTCGATGCTGGATGGAGGGTTGGGCTCATAATGTGATACTTGATCGATGGTAATTATGATCTTTATGTTATGGGGAAAGATCATGGTTTGGAACACAGAAGAGGCGATGACCTTCATAGCATACATGTAGCTACGACCAAACAAGATATTACAGTCGAGCGGGGCATCGATAACCTCAATGTCAATAAGAATGGTTTTTCCCCCAAGCTAGATGGGGACATTTTGGAAGAGTCCCTCAGGGGATGAGGGTCTTCCATCATAGGTTGTTAAGGTAATGGAAGATGGTATGAGTTTGGAGGAACTGAGTTTCTGCCATACAGATTTAGACATGATACATGTGGATGCACCTTCATCAATGATGTACCGATGAAATGTAATGTTTTGGATTTTCACAGGGATTTGAAAAGTGATAAGAGTGGGGAGGAGAGGTTCTCTGCTATCGAGATCAAATGTTATGAGTCAGGTATCAGCAGGGTCGACTGCTCCCATGGCGGAAAGTAAGGACTTCCGCTAAGCGGGACAAGTTTGAAGGACTTCTAAGATTGACATGGCGGTCAAGGATTGTGCCAAGTCATTGACCAAACTATAATTATGAGCCACCCTAGCCTGAGGATTGTGGACATTCCTGTGCAATGGGATGCAAGGAATATGAACGGGGATTTCAGTATAAGGGCAAGGAATCATTAAAGGGGGTCCAGTTGTGACTGGGGTTGCTTCCGAGGTGGTGGGAGTAGATTCAGGGGGTGTGCTATATTGACAAATGTGTGTTTGCAGAAGGACTTCCTCCTCATTGGTAAGGAGGATAGTGCGATTGGAAATATTGTTTGTATTGGGATACTGGCCTGAATGTGGTGGGGTAGGCTGCATGTCTTGTTGGGTATTTATCACCCCTTGTTGTGGAATGGGGTTTTGTAGCACAGATGGGGGTGGATGCTGCACATATTGTTGTGGGGCCTGTGGAGGGGCGGGCGGTGCTGAGGGATGTGGTCCATTCATAGAGTCTTTCATCCATTTATAATCAGCGATTTGGGGGCAATGGTGAGTATAGTGACCAAACTCACCAAAAAGGGCACAAGGGAAGTTGGTACGAATATTGCTGTTGTTATTCCCCTGGCATTTGTTGTTGTTTCCCCCTTGGGGATTCTGATTCCCCTGGTTCTAGTTTCCCCCGGTAGACTGGTTCTATTGGGGTTGGTTCTGGTTTCCTCCTGGTCCGGGATTATTATTGTTCCAGTTTTTTCCTTTCTTTCTGGCATTGTTTGATTGATGGGATGGATTTTTCGTATTTAGTTGTTCAAAATTTTGATATTGCTGAATGGGAGAGGGCTGAAAAAAATTAACCCCAGCATGTGGGTGTCCTTGTGGTGGAGCCATAGGCTGTGGTGGGGCCAGGAAATGGAAAGTATGGATTGTGTTGTGGAAATTATCCATAAGGTACATAGGGAGGCATAGCACTTTCACTAGTGCTTAGGGTATAGGCTGATGTAGAGGGAGTACCAACACTTGGTTGGATAGGTGGGCGTATTATGGGTGTTGGCGGGGGTCCACTTATGGGTGGAGGCAGGGCAACATGGTATGGTTGTTGATAAGGGGGAGGAGAATAATAAGGGATTCCTCCATATGCCAACGGATATAGAGGTGTGCCATACATGGGTGGTTGTTGAGACCGTGGGTTGTGGTGTGTAGTGTTACCAATCAATCCATTTGTTGAGTAAGACATCCTAGGTTTGTCTTGGCCAAATTTCACGGGTCTTGGGGTGTCTGGGAGTACCGTGTATAAGTATCCAGACTGGGCGTAAATGAGTTCGAACTATTGGGTCTTTCTAATGGCTTCTTCTTCAGACTAGGGGAAGGTGGCAACCACATCTTTGGCAAGGAGGGAAACAAGTGATTTGAGGAACCAATTGAGACATTGTTGGGGGGTAGCATTAGCTTTGCAGAGACTGTGTCGCCGACGCCATTCATGGATGTGGTCAGTAATGTGTGTGGAGGAGGTCTGTTTGAAGTTTGAGATTAGTTCAAGGCCATTCTCATGACGAATAGGTAGTTGAAAGAAGGTCAAAAATGCTTTGGCCAAGGATTCAAAAGTTGCATGGGACCCAGATTTTTCTTCTACATACCACTTGGCTGATGGGCCAGTGAGTGTTCATTGAACTAACCTCAATCAGATGGAATCATCCATGATGTTGTTTGAAAAACACCATAGGTGAAAGGTCATGATATGGTTGGCAGGAACGTCTCCTTATTTTCCTTCAAACTTGGGGATGTTTGAAGGGAGTTTGGTAGGCATTGCAGGCCATGTGGGGTTATGCAATATAAGATCATTAGTGAGTTTAGTCAGATCTAGTATGTTGAGGGAAGCCAAGTATGGCATATGGGGTGTTGGAAGATAATTAATTCCGACTATATTGTGAGTGTTTTGGGTACCTGACCCTTGGAGGGGACTAGGTGGGTTTGTACTTCCCCCTTGTAAAGAATTTGGCCCCCCGCTTCCGTGTAAAGGAGAGCAAGTGGATGGTTGACCTTGGGAAGTGGACCCAAGTAAGGTGGAACCAACCAAAGATGACCCCAAGATAGTGGCACTCATAGGGGTGTGAGAAGGTGGAGCTGAAGAGTTGGCAAGACTAGGAACTCCTCCTCGAATAGGAGCGAGATTTAGCAAGCATCTGAAACGAAGGGGGTTCTGTGGGTCCCCTATGATTTCCGATTAGCTGAGTGAATGTGTGTGAATGGTGGTGAGAGAAATAAATAAACAAGAGCCTTTGCTGCAATTTTTGTACCTTCACAATATACCCTAATCAGATGTAATCATAAGAGCATCATACATAAAACAATTTGGATAAAGAAGCTTATATGTGGATAGGTGGATTTTGTCCGTGTGGGAGGACAAAGAAAACAAATTCTCATGTCCTAAAAGACGTAACATCCTTCCTCTCAAATAGTACTGGACCTTCCAACAACACTCGACAGTGGGGTCTGAAGCCACTGGAAGAGAAACTAGTGAAGGATGAAGTAATCAGTTATAATGAAGGGTAGAGGGGGCATATCCCGAAACAACTAGCGATATTTCCCAATAGACACACAAAATCTGATCAAGGTGCAATTGCAGCCCACAATTGCCACCTGGGTAGATGTCCTAAAATTTGGTCACTAGATACCTCGGTCAAAGTGTGGCATTTAGATTTTTGTCCTAAGAAATGGGTCACGGGCTGGATCCCTTCCAAGAGGTGGGTGCCTCAAGGGGGAATGCACAGAAGAACCGGACCTTGGCCTTCAACCCTTCACGGGTATCTCACTGCCTTATGGTGTTAGGAACACTTGACTTGGAGGATTTAAAGTTCCCTATTTGATAACTTCTATTGTTTTGAAAATGTGAGAACCAGATAATGAGGATTTATTTGGATGCCTATCCCAAAAATCCTACCTAGACTAAAAAAATTTTTTTGGCACCTTCTAAGGAGGAAAACTTAATGAGTTTTTTAGAAATTTTTTTAGATGTGGTTGTTTGAGAGATTGGGGGTGTGAGTGAATCTCGTTGAAATTAAGTGGGAGTGGATAGTTTCGTCAAGAAAAGGGTGGGGTGTTTCGGAAACCCTTTGGAGGAAACTTACTTCAGCCTCCACGTTTCGAGATGAAAACTATGTGAGTGAGAAGTGACTATGTGTGTGAATGAGTGAAAGTGTTCCAAAATGTTTTAATAAATTAGGTGTCACCTTGCTGCATGTGGACTTCGCTTGGTCCTTACAAGTCTTTGATTACCTAATTAACTAAATGTCATTGGTACAACCTTGCGGAATTTTAAAGTCCCTAGGAAATTAGCTTGTGGACATGTGGGTCCTTTACTATTCCTTTAACTCCCTAAATGTGATTTAATCTAAGAAAGCTTTGAAACTATCCTAGATTGTGAACATGTGGGCATGTATGGGCCCGTTACAAAACCTTTAAAATTCCCTAGTGATTTAATCTAAGAAAGTAAATTTCAACACTATCCTATCTTTGTAGCATGTGGGCATGTATGGGCCCATTACAATATTAAGATTTGTTTTGAAAAATAAACTAAGAGGAGTCCCGAGGGGGTTGTTTTCCTCTCCTAAAGATTTTTTCTTTTTAAGGGAAATGAAATTGTCCCACAACCTCTTTCTGATTCTCAAGATCGCTTTGAAGCGCGACAGAAGAGCATACTCAATGATTGATATCGAATTTCTGGTCCCAATGCAAGTTTTATAATTGATGTAGAATGATTCCAACTTAAATTTAGTCAAAGTGAGCCATCCATGTGGCAAAATGACAAAAAAGAGGGAAAGTTATGATTTTAACCCCTAAGTGCCTATGTGTTTTGACTAATCCCTTTATATGGAGAGGGAATGTAAGTGTAGTGTAGATTACAATATGCATGGAAATTTTAAGAAGGCTATGGGCCCTCCACAGATCACAAAAATCTTACAATGTGTATTTTTATACACAGGTGCGTGAGTTTCAGACTAGACAGAGGTGATTTGAGCGCTAATGCATGAACTAAAAGAGACTGATGGGCGCAGGTGCATAGAATGCACTAAGTAATACAATGATTTTGGCGCACGTGCACATAATGCGTAACTGTGGGCTGATAAACCCATGCACAACTATCACATGGCTGTGAATAAAATTTCGGATGAAATTCCTTCAACTCAGCTTTGAATTTGGCTTCCTGTAGGTCGACTTGGGCCGGTTATGGTACCTGCAGGTTAAATAAACAAAAAGAAGAGCTAAAATAACCCAAATGGGGTAGGAAATTGATACCTTTCTCCAGTGGAGTCGCCAATCTTTTGCACCTCTTTTGTCACCTAAATGAGCAAAACAGAGGTTCTTACAAGCTTAGTTGGGTTAGCTAAGAAAGACAAAAATAAAGCAAAGGGTTAGAAGAATAAAGCATAAAAGACTAAGCTAAGAATTAAACTAGGAATGATAAAAACAATTAAACTATAGTGCATAAGGACATAAGAACAAGAAACAAACAAGACTCATGTCACCAATGGAAAGGATTGTATTAGTGAAAAGAAAACACCAAAGAGAAAGGGAGACTTCGGGTCCCTTATTCCTCAAGGGAGGGCTCTTGGACTCCCAAATATTGAGCTCTTCTTACAAAATTAGGAACTAGAATGAAATGGTGAAGGGAATCTAAAGCACATTCACTCAAGAGGTGATATGAATGGATAAATGCAATGGTTCTAGCACACTCTTGATGAGGAAAGAGGGTCCTCCAAGAGAATATTAGCAGCATAACAACACAAATGAATTCCTTGAAATGTAGTGCACCCATGACCTCTTTTTATAACACAACTTTGAGGTATTATGCAACCAGCTTTTAGTGTGAACAAGGGGCTGTTTAGGGCACCTTTAGGTCTTTGACCAGCCACCCAGCTAGATTCAGCTAAGATTTGGATGTCAAATCGACTTGGAAGCTGAACCAGAAGTGGGTGGGAGGCCGACCAACATCATAGATGCGTCGTTCTGAGGTGTGCACGGCTTTTTGTGTCCACAGTCGCGCATCGGGCGCATGTGCATTTTTCGGAATTTTTGACTGGTGCATGTGTGCGCACTCCCTGTATATCTTTAGCGCATGCTGATTTTATAACTGGTTGTATAGTTTTGGACCTTTTGGAAATGTTTTTTTGGTCATTTTTGGTCCATGGGTGAATTAATAGCTGTTTGAAGATGTTGGATTCCTATAATCATTTGCGGACTAAATTTCAGTGATAACACACCTATCCTTGTAAATGTAATCATACTCAAGTTATTAATATTATCACATCGTTGCGCATAGACAAATTAGATGAAAAGAGACTTGGGGCTAACTCCACCGGAAAAAGGGAAAAGGGGGGGACTTAAGTCCTAGGGAATATTTTATTAATATTTTTGGAAAAGTATAACATTGGATATTTATTTATCCTAAGTTCCCGAGGGATGGGAATGAGTCACCAAGTGGCTAAAGCTACTTTTGAAGGTGAAAAGTGTCCAGTTTAAGGCATGCAATATATATTGTTGGCTTAAGTGTTTTTAGGGGATAATTTTATTCAGGGAGTTATTCATTTATTTCTCATGTGCAGAAGGGGTCGAACCATCTAAGAAAGGACAACTATTACCTTATCAGAGAAAATATTGTGTTATCCCTAAAGTTTGCACCAGACTTCTATAGGGAAAATCTAGGGCACCTCAGTTATTGCAATAGTTGTTTTGGTTTAAATTATGAATCAAGTGGCTTGGACAGGTTGGAATAGGTTAGGACATTATAGGTCTGGTTACAATCCTTTAACTATATTTGAATAATAAACAATACTTCATTTAGTCAAGGTAATTCACATTGATAAACCATATAAATAAATAGTTGAATGTAGAAGAAAAGAGGAAGAAACACATAACACAAGTCAACAATTTGTTTACTTATGATAATAATATTTTCAAGTTCAAAATAATATTTTAAACCTGAAACAAGTATTTGAATGTAAATTTCTAGAAACAGGTAATTAACAAAAAATTATCACTGTAATCAAAGATGAATCAAGAAGAAATCAATTCTTTGCAACAATTTCCATTGCATTCAAATAATACAAGAAAAATGAAAATACACAGGTTGACACTCTGACCATCAGGATGTTTGATTCCTTGAGTATGAAAATGTGCAAGCTTAAAGCTCTCTTTACAATTTTCTAGACCTTCCCCTTCTATTCAATGCCCAAACCCTGAATATCTACCCCTGTATTTTGATTCTTCTTTTATAGATAAGGAATACATACAAAATCGGATCTGAGATCCCAAAAAATAGGTTTATTTATGACCATACATTTGATATACCCATATTTAATATAACAACATTGAACTACTTACATTGAATAATAAAAACTAGAATCCTAATTTCTAGGTCAATATCCTCCTTCAATGGATCACATCTTTGACTTCTCTAAAAGATCCTTTGATCCACAACTAAATATGATCTAAAATAACAACTTGGAGAAAAATATGCAGGGGAGAATCCTCAGCTTGATTTGGTATTCAATTCATGGTCTTCGAATCTGCCACAAAATTGGCCTTCAGATTCCTGTATTGCATTAATGACTTCCAAAACATGGGTTTTGCAGAAAACGTGGCCTTTGTGTAGTGCACATTTTTCCAGCACGGATCAAAAAATATTAATTTACCAAAACTGTTGATGCATGTAAAACCTTCATACTTTCTTCAACTTTGAGCCAGATTTTGATGTTTAATATTTTCATGAAGCCACTTAGTCTTGAGCACTCTGCCAGTCCAATATAGTTTCCTATTTTTCTTCATTAACTTCTGAGAAAAATCACAAAGTTTATTATGTTTCTCCACAAGTTTTTTCATTCTCTTATGTAGCTTGAAATTATGTTTTTTGATTTGTTTATTATGCTTCTTGAGATGCTTAATGATCCTCTTCGAATTTCTACATTTCTTCCTTTCTAATGTTTCACCCGTTTCAGTCCTTTCTCCACATGGATCTTCTTCTGTAACTGGTTGATTGAGATCGATATATAACCTATGACTTTTGGGCACATTTTCTGGTATGTCAACATCTGGAAATGACTCATCATTGATGTTTTCTTTTGCTGGTACATGTGAAGAAGATAATGGCTTGTCAATGCTTAGATTTGTTAATTCATCCATCGAAGGAATGATACTATGTTTCTTCTCTACTTCATCATATTACTTTTGAATTTTAAACGCATAATTTACCCTTTGTCTCTTTGAACCAACACCTATAGTTTTCCTCATGGGCATATCTTTGAGTGTTTTTCTGGTGTTTTCTCCTTTGCCCGTTTCAACTAGAATATCCTCAGGAATATTGTCATCAATAACAATCAGTTTTCCTTTCTTCAAAAAAATGTCAAATATGGATTTTGCATTCATCCTTAATTTGTATTAATGTCTGGCACCTCCAAATTGACTGGGAATTCCATTTCCATTTGGCATTTTGCAAAGCCAACCATGCACATGAAATCTAGGTGAATACTCCTCAGATAAACGACGAGATCTCTCAAGCCGCTCACAAATTTTCCAATCTTCATGTGGGTCATGTAATTGAGGTCATTGCCCAAAAAACCCATGTGTTTTTTTCAAAGTTCTCTTCATTTGCCTGGAAAATGCACTCGAAATCCATTGCCAAAAATTGATGTGTTTTCTCTAGTGTAACTTCATCAATGCTAAACCACGCTATATCGCGTTCTGCTTATGCAATGGCCCTTCCAAGTTCATCTACCATATATTGTTTTCAAACAATTGAAAAACAAAAACAATTATTTCTTTAGGCCACAATGCACATGTGCATGCTTATGAGTTGAAATCACCAAGAGCCATCGATATCATCCAACGCTCTTTGAAATTTCTATTGACATGAATCTGCGGACTCCTCCTCTTAATTGATGCAGATGATATGTTATCTATGACATGAGATGCTTGACTATCACGTGGGTGTTTTAATCTTTGTAATCTCCTTCAACATATGGAATCCATAGAAGATCTTAGTGTTTTGTATGTATGCTATGAACTAGTGGCATTTTCATGCTCTCCTTTAGCTAAGGACAATGGAAACATAACACACGATAATTATTGAAACTTGAATTGATATTTCTCTATTCTTTATATTTGGTTTTCACAAGCGCGCTTTTATGCTAGGTAATTTATTTTTCTTGTGGAAATAATCCCACATACAAAAAATTGTAAAGAGTTCAAATATCTTTATAAAGTTGGATGCTCATCAAACTATTTGACGTGTAGTGCATGGGTTTTGGCCCCTTTGATCTTGCCTTGGTGCTCCGTGTGAGCACTTGGTGTGAGTGCTACCTTTGATTCCTTAGCTCCCGATGGTGTTGGATTGAGAAAACTTTGGAGCCATGTTAGCTTAACTTCTAGATTGGGATAGAATACCAAATGTTTTCTTTGATTTAATAAAAATATTAATAACTTGAGCATGCCTGAGAGCCTCAAAAAGTCAAAACTGTAGTACATAATTAATTTATTTTTACCAATATTTCTTCATAAAATAATAACAAAATTTGTAGGTGTCAATACAAAACAAAAATTATTTTCCTCGTTGCCCAAATTATTCATTGAGATTGCATTGTCAGAAATAACAATTTTTTGTTGCGATTTTTTTTTCCATATTGTGCTACTGAATCCGCTATTTTTCTGTAGAAAAAATTAAAAAAAAATGAGATAACATCTTAGGTATTACAATGATGATTTTCTGTTAATTACCTGTTTCTAGAAATTTGCATTCAGATACTTGTTTCAGGTTTAAAATATTATTTTGAACTTGAAAATCTTCTTATCATAAGTAAATAGATTGTTGACTTGTGTTATGGGTTTCCTCCTCTTTTCTCTACATTTAATTGTTTATTTATTTGGTTTATCAGTGTGAATTCCCTCGACTAAATGAAGTTGTTGACCAAAATTTGGTCACCTATATGTTCCTGCTCCTGGAATAAAAAAAAGATAATGGAAGATGAATATTTTTGAACTATTATATGTTCATTGCATAGCCCCCGTTATCAACTTCGCCATGCATTTTGCAGAATCAAAATCAGAGTCTCCATGACCAAGATACACATACTTCTGTCTAGAAGTCCAATGGAGGTATTACAAGAAGAAATACGAAAAAATGTTCTAAGTGGCATGTTCTCTCCTCTCTTTTCCCTTCACCTCTATTCATTCTCTCATTTTATACATAGTCATTTTTCCCATTGTCTCATTACTTTCATATTCCCCTTATCATTTTCCACACTTAGCCATTTTTCCTTATTCCTTTCCACATTCACATCCATTTCCTTTATCCTTTATTTTCCCATTAATTTTTATTTTCATTCCATTTTCATTATCCCATTTTTACATTTCTTTCCTTTTCCTTTTTCCTTTCCCAAATTTCATGTAATTCCTTTATTTCCCATATATTTATTTTCATTTTTCATATTTATATCCATATTTCATGTGACCCATTATATACTTTTCAGACATAGTCTTATTTACTATGGCTTACCGCGGGTTGGTGATATTTCCAAAGAGTATGTTTTATGTTCTACCCTCACAATGCACTTTGACTTCTGCCACCTTCATAATGCACACAATTGTTTTTACTACTCTTTACTATGTAACTCTTCCAACACTTAGCCAAATATATAAGTTACCATGGGTTCACGGGTTGGTGATATAATATTTCTTTCATATATCAAGTGCAAGTCCGTCCGATTGATTCTCCTCTCTTATCCACTTTAGTTAACACTTAGAAATTTTCACACTTATTTCTTACTATGTCTTACCGTGGGTTCAAGGTGATTTCTAAGATTCTCACCTACCTCCGCATTCACATAACTTCGCAAACTAGCCATATTATTTTAATAATATTTTTCCTATCCTATGCTCTATGAGGAACATATTCAAGTGACACATGGAACTTTATTAACCAATGAGAAATATCCACATGGAAATTAAATGGATGGTGCGACATGACACCTAATTAATGGAGACATATGGCAGCATACACAAAGTGACACATGGCATGATTTTATTGTATGACATATGACAGATTCTTATTGATAGATTGTTGGCCTACTGAGTGATGAAATGTGGCAATATTTGGTTGGGTGACTCATCGTTGCTGACTGGGCATGCAAAATTATTTTTATATTCAACAATTTTCCAAGGGTCGAATTCTCCAAGCTCCATAGTCTTCTCTTTTCTTTATTTTTTGTCAAGTGTATGTTACACTTAACATTATATACCACTAAGACTCTTTTATTCACGTACATGTGGGATAAGAATAATGAAGAAAAGTAGAAATTCAACAAAGGAGGTCAAAATTAAATCAAGGGTCCACATGTACTAATCAAACTTGATCGATGGTGGCTGAGTCACGATCTTGAAAAGACTATATCTTGAGATCTCAACCTCCATTTGAAGAAAAAATTATATTGTTGGAAAGGTATTTTGATATAAAATATGGTGGTATAGGTTTAAAGTTCTTAAAATTGATAATGTTTTCTCATAAATTAAACTATCAGTCAACTGCATTTTTTAATGGGCCTGCGTGACAACTGAACTTCACGAGCTCATATCTTGAGATCCAGGCGATGGATTTGGACAAATTTTATATTGTTGGAAATATAAGATGATGAATATAAGATATGAAATTATTTACATGGATAAAAAATTTATTAACATTCCCATAAAATTAAAACACAATCGTCCTCTTTTATAGGTAAATTAATTAAATTTCAAAAAATTAAAGTTTAATTAAAACTTTTATTTAAAAAAGGAGAGGGACCCACTTTCAATATACTTTTATTAATAATGTGAATTCATTAATGAGGCATTAATTAAAGTAAATATTTCAAGAATAAACTTGTACATGAATTTCTAGAAGGGAGAAACCCTAACTACGCAAGTAGTTAGAAAATCTCTTCTTAAAAAGAGAAGAGAGGCTTCATCAAAAGGTCTAAGAATCAATATTGTCAAAGGGGTAGGGAAGAAGATCAGATAAATGAGAAGGTACAACCATGGATACACAATCAAGCTTCTGTTCAAAAGAAATAAATATTCACCTTCTCCATTCTTTCTATTCTTCTACACCACTTCTCATAGTTTTATGCTTGAATCTCAGAGTCAGGCACAAGGCTCGGTTGTTGAGTGTTCTTCTTATATTATTCTAAGATATTTTATTATATGATAATGTATTATTTTCATCCACATACATGGCTTTCAAATATTTTGTAATGAAGAACACCTTTCATGAATAAAATTCCACAAAGAATTGCTTCAGGGTTGATCTTGACTATATCTTGTAACTTTGAGTTTTAAGTATGAGATATTTGAGTTTGACCTATCAATTTCTCTTTTATTACTAATTGCAGTACTCTGTTAAAATTATTTGATATGATCAAATCATTCTCTCCTATTTCTCATGAATAAACTATGGATGTCTTTATATATGATTAATAATATTGTGTGTGATGTTGATCACAATTTCATTCTGATGTTGAAGCCCTCCTTCAATATTTTCTTATTGTTAAAAGAATTTTGCTGCACATAAATAACATATTGGGTTATTGAAGAAACTTTTTCATTTAAATCCAATCAATAAATATTTGGGGTTTGTTGTCTATCACTCTCCCTACTCAAAGATATTCAAAGATATATATTTTAGCCAAAGAGGAGAACCACCTATCTAAAAACGAAGGATGATTAATGTCCTCACGAGGTTGTCATTTTCGTCCTGACAGATTCAAGTGTCAATATTTTTGGTGACCATACTAGGGAATGATTTATTTTCAATATATTTGAGGAACCAAAAATCTCCATGGCTCAAAGTTTCAAGAAGAAGATTCAAGAAAATTGTTGCTTATTTAAGCATGGCTCACCTTTTTTGCAATTTAAAAAAAAAAAACGAGAAGCACCAAAGCTTTGGGAGAATGAAATCCCTGGCAACTCCATTGGAAAATTACAAAACGAAGGGTTTCATTCATGTCATAATGCTTATTTATATTCTTTATTAGGCCCATCAATGGCTTTTCAAGATTCGAAAAAAGGGAATAATTGTTCAAGAGGCTCACAGAGATAGACCTAGTAGGAGGTACTAATGAAGTACAAGACCCTAAATTAATTCTCAACTCATTATTCCTAAAAAAGAAACAGTTTGACAAACAAGTTGATATTTTTAAAGGGTTATCACTTGAAAAGTTTTATGGCATACTCAAATATAATGAAGACGACATAGACAATTGACTAGTGGACTACTCCATGAAGAATAAAGATATTCAGAAAGCAGTACATGGTATTTCCCTTGATTTAAGATACTTGGAAGACGAGTTATTTAACATTAAAATCCAACTTGAGATAAACGCCGCACCAATGAAATATTATATTGAAGAATGGTTCAAAAAAGCAATCGATAAATTGACCAATGAGGGGAAAGAAATAGTTGAGACGGTTCTCTTAACCGTTAATGAGGACAATAAAAGGAAATAAACAAGTAAGTGAAGACACGAGAGACCATCATAGTAAGTTTATGTTGATAACATATTTATTTATTTATTATTTCTTTCATCCAGTTACTCTGCTTCTTTGACTAGAAAGGTTTAACCGAAGTATGATAACTTCTCATTTTCTTCTTTCCAAGTCTTGTTGTTCTTTTACCACCCACCATCCTCCTTCTACAAACTTAATTCTTGTTTATATTTTCTTTATGGTTTGCGGGAGCCCCAATCCCAGTCTTAAGGACAAACACATTTTAAATTTCAAAGAATATGTAATAGACTATATATATTTTTTAGAAATTTCAAGAGAGCTATTTCGGGATCAGTTTTGATTGTGCTTTGTAACTCTGAGTTTTGAGTATAAAGTATTTGAGATTGATTTATCATTATATTTATTTGAGCTTCCCATGTGTCCACTTTTTTTAAGTTATCTTATGCATGTGGATCATCTTCTTTTTATTTGATGTGATCATAAATGTTTAGTTTAACTATGATGGATGTGAGGAAATTTTTTCTATCTTTTTTAAATGTATGAAGTGTGCGGTTCCTAGTCATTTCTCAAGAACCTTCTTTAAAAAAGAAAAAAAAAATATTTTCTTTCTTGTTATTTTTATATTTCTTTGATTACCATGATGAACTTCTGCAAACTCCCATATTTTGAAGATTTAGAGTCCCAAGAAAATATTAAAGAGGAGTACCACCTCTATAAAAACGTAGGGGGATTTGTATCCTCTCGAGGTTGCTATTTTGTTCCTAACGGATTCAAGCGTCAAAACATTTGGCGACCATACTTGGGAATGAACTAAAATTTGGAATCTAGTTTCAATTTTTTTTAAAATATATGACTTTTTCCCAGGCTGATCAACCCCACCTAGAAATTGGATTGAATAATCAACAAAGCATCTTACATCAGCTATTTAATCTGGTAATAATGACAACCAAGACCCGAGAAGAATTAGAAATGTATTATAAGATATTAGTGTGAGAATAAGAAAGAGAAGTCCTCCAGAGACAGAGGATAGACGAGCGACAAGACCGAAGAAACCAAAGCCTAGCTAGAGACACACAAGGATAAGGTCAGGATTGAAGCTGGACGAATAAAAGGGACCCATTACCAGAAGTAAAAGTAGGAAAATCTGTATTCTAAGAAGTGGAAATCATATTCCTGAAAACTCTCCATATATGGAAGAAAGAAATTAAAATCCATGAGAAGAACCTCATGAAGAGAGACGAGGTGGAAAAGGTTCTACAAGAAATCAAGAAAATCAAAGGAGAATAAGAGATTCCCCTTTAAATCTTCTAGGTGAGCAACATGATCTCCTTGTTCTCCCTAAGGGTACCTTGAAGGAATTTTCTGGAGACGAAACAATCGATGCAAAGAGGCACCTTCACTTATTTCTTGATGTTTATAATTTTGATCATGTTGAGTATGATGATGTGATGGTAAGGTTATTTCTTCAAACCTTATCAGGAAGAGCATATGAATGACATACGACATTAACCAGTAGATCAATTCTCTCGTTTAATGACCTTGAAGCCGTGTTCCTGACTATGTTCTCCCCTCCAATTTCTTATCATACCCTTCTCACCGATTTCACCCAAATTGGTTGGAGGAAGAATGAAAAAATACGATATTTTAATATCAGGTTCAAAAAAGCTTGAGTAAGATTCCAGAAGATAAAATACTTAATGACCCAATCATACTCGGTTTTTATAAGAATGTGATGCCCCCAAATGTGAAATATTCTATCAGAACATCCTAAATGGATATCTTGGAGGAAGAAATGACTAAATCCACTAAGATGGAATAAATTATGATTGAAACGGGTCCCGACCCCGACATTATACTGGGAAAAGTACAAAGGTATGTGGGAGGATTAAGTATTGATAATAAAGGGGGATCTAGTTTGAAAAATAACAAATAATGCAAGCCACGACTAACCCAAAATCAAACAATTGGAGGAGGCTTTTTCAAGGGAACCATACCATATGTGAAGGTAGATCCTATTGCATCATAAGAAACCAAGCAAATAATTGAAATTTCACAAATGAATAGAACTATCAAGCAAATGTAGAATGAGATAACCAGACTACGAAGGGGAGATACTTATGTAGAAAATCCAAGAATGTCGGTCCCAGATCTAAGAAGGAACTCTCCTCAATAAAACAGAGTGAGGTTTGAAAACATGGATAATCCGCAAAGACCAAGGTTTCCCAGGTAGCCAACCCCCATTGCAGTTGTTTTGGATGATGTATATGATGAGAAAATGGTTGATCTAGAGACCTATTATTCACTTGATGAAAGTTCTAAAACTGTACAGATGGACGAATGCAAGACATCCATGTATATATTTGAATAAGGCAACAATGACCCAAACTCGCAAGAAAACGTTGCCTAGACAAGAGGATTTGTAAATAGATTCAAAAATAAAAATGATTCTGAAAAGGAAAACCAAACGGATAAAGAAAAATCAAATGAGAAAGTGACGAATAGT
>JASDQU010243988.1:49958-64536 GCA_032191745.1 Picea mariana | reverse complement strand
AATTTATGTTTCACTTGGTTGTTTGAAATTAATTAAGCAATTATAGTGACCAACAATGTACATGGTTGATACATGGTATGATATAAGTGTTGATGTACATTGTTGATGTACATGGTTGATACATGGTATGGCACATGATTGGTACTTGGTATAGTGTTGATGTACATGGTTGATGGTTGAGGCATATGAAACAGGTTATGGTGCATGGTTGATGCACGATTTGGTACAAGTGTTGGTGCATGGTTGATGCATGGTTTGGCATAGTTGTGGTGTATGGTTGATGCATGGTTTGGTACAGATGTTGGTGCATTGTTGATGCACGGTTTGGGTGCATGGTTGATGCACTTGTTGTGGCACAGGTTTTGGTACATGGTTGATGCTTGGTATGGTACATGTTGATGATTTGGTACATGCTTTGGTACATGGTTGAGACACATATCTTGTGATGGCATGTTGGTGATCTTGATACATGCTTGGTATAGGCATGTGTTGGTGATATTGGACATCTAGTTGAGAGGTGTGCTTGGTATATGATCCATGTGAGAGGATCTGGATGAGTATCAGTGACAATGATAGTTGTATAGGTTGATCAATGACAAGTCGGTGTGGTGGGTTGGATACAATGATAGGTTGATGTGATAGGTTGTATACAGTGATAGGTTGATAGTGACAGGATGGATATAGTGACATGTTGGATACAGTGACAAGTTGATAGGTTATAGGTCGATGTGACAGTGGCAGTGGAGATGACAGTGGTAGTGATTGTGGTAGTTACAGTTTCTCTACATTTATATTTTAGGGTGACAGAATGAAGCAAGGAAAGGGGGTTGTAGCCTCCTTTCGGTTGGAGCCAGAGAATTATGGATTTGGAGTTTCCTTCAAGTTGGAGCCTAAGAATCAGGGGGTTGTATCATCCTTTTGGTTGGAGCCAGAGAATTCAAGGAGTTATAGATTCCTTCATGTTGGAGCCTGTAAATAGGAGGTCGTATCCTCATTCCAGTTGCAGCTGGAGAATTGGGAAGTTGGTGCTTCTAATGAATGTATTCTTTGATATATAAGAAAGCATTTCATGATTTTCTCTCATTTAGGTTTCGTAAATTCTGGTGTGTTGTGTATTTGATGTGATGATGTTGATTTGATTCTCTTATGTTTATATGCTCATGATATATTAAATGAAATCATAGACGATACAGTGCTAATAAGATTGAATTTTATATATTGTGGTTAAAAGTGGTAAAATTGCTCATACTGATTCACAGCCCCCCCCACCCCCAAGTATTCCCCAAAAAATCACCAAGGATGTGGTATAAAAGATTTGATACTTATATGTTGGGACATGGATTCACAACGATAAAAGAGGATCATTGTGTGTATTTCAAATTAATTGGTGATCATCCCCGGATGGGGTGGTATTGCGGGCCACTTGGCCAAATGTGGGTGAAGGGGAAGGCCAGCAGGGCACAGAGCCATGTGCTCGGCTCGTGCCCCACACAGCCACCATCCTCGGGCCTTAATTCGCATTCAAAGAGGATGGCAGGAGCATTAACTCCATTCCTCTCAACCGCTTCTATGCATAGCGCCATGCAACACCCTTTTGGCAGTTTCGTTTGGTGGTGTGGTTTCGATTTCGGCTCTGCGTTTTTCATGGTTTTTTGGGCAGTTCTCTTCCTACATCTTGGCTCTGCAGATCCTCTGCAGAAGCCGAGCCTCGTCATGCCCCGCCTCTGCCTGCGTCCACGTCGGGGCTCTCCATGGCACCCACGGCGCCCCCGCACATCCTCCTCGCCCTCTGGTTCTTCCACTCCAGGACGGGACACCATGGCTGTTGTTGACACTTCCTGGTTACCAGCGTGGCCTTCTCCCCGGGACAAGCTTTCCTCCTCTCCTCTGGCCTCATGCCACAGTCGGACTCGTCACAATTCAAATATGCCTTCTCCCCCTCTGTCGCGTGAACACTCCGCCATTCTCCATGACTTAGTTTTCGAGCTCCGTGAGGGGGTGAATGATCTCCAGTTCCGGGTCCAACAGATGGAGGGACGCATCTCCATCCTCCTCCAGCTCCTAGCCACCCCCCCCCCNCTGAGTCTTCTCGTGACGCTTCCAAGAACTCCAGTGTTCAGGCGAGCAGTCAGCAGCACACTTCCATAGAAGAAAGTATGCCATCCGTGGGGAAGGCAGGAAATCCAGAGGACATGAGTGCTCTCACACAACAGGCGACTCTGGAAAGCATTGAAGGAGAAGTCAACATGGCAATTTCGGCAGCGGAAACAGACACCAGGGACATGGCAGTTTCGGCAGCGGCAACAGACACCAGGGACAGCAGTATCCAAGGGCCCGAAGACAAGAGCCATGGCGCAATGGACATGCAATGGACTGGCGGGACACCTGTCATCGAGAAACCATGGCCTGGCACCTTGCCCGAGTATGTTACAGATTATACTATACTTGTCCCTTACTTTGGTTCTAGTGGCTCTCATGGTAGTTGAAAGTCTAGTTTTCTACAGTACTGTTAGAATTTGTTTTGCTACTTGCTATATACGGTTGGCTGAATTGGTTTCTCCTCACGGAGCATTTCAGTAATTACAACCGAATAACTCTGTTAATGTACTCTGGATCCTGTTTTTGAGAAGGACTCTTATATTTAATACAAACTCTTACTTATAAAAAAAAAAAATTTAATTGGTGATCATATTATTTATTTGTCCTTTTATGTGGATGATATGTTGATGATAGGAAACGACAAGTACATTATCTAGAATGTGAAAACTCGGTTGTCATGTGAGATTGAAATGAAGGATATTGGTGATGCAAATTTCATTTTGGGCATGGAAATTAAAAGAGATCGGGAAAATAGTAAACTTTGGTTAAATTAGAGGAAATATGTCGTGATAGTTTTGCAGAGGTTTAATATGCAGGAAAGTAAAATAGTCAAGGTTCCTATTCCTATAAGTGTAAAGTTATATGTGGATCAGTGTCCTAAGACACAGGAAGAGGAAGAGGGAATGTCACATGTTTTTTGTTCTAGTGCGGTTGGAAGTTTGAAGTATGCAATGGTCTATACTAGATTGGAGATCGCACATGTAGTGGGAGTTTTGAGTAGGTTTATGTCAAAACTAGGGAAGGAGCATTGGACAACAGTAAATAGGGTTTTCATGTATTTCTATGGAATTATTGGTTATGGATTTTGCTACCAAGGAAGACCAGGATTAGACAAAGTATTGGACATACATGGTTTTTTTTTATGTAGACTGGGTTGGAGATATGGATAGTAGAAGATCTACAAGTGGGTATGTGTTTAACCTGTTTGGAGGAGAAATCAGTTGGATGAACAAAATATAGTATGTAGTGGAACTCTCAACTAAAGAAGTTGAATACATGGAAACCAATCATGAAAGAAAGGAATTAATATGCTTAAAAATATTGTTTTCAGGTATTGGGTAGGTACAACAAGCTATAAGGATAGAATGTGACAATCATAGTGCAATCTTCTTGGAGAAGAACCTAGCTTATCATTCAAATACAAAGCATATTGATCTTTAGTATGACTTTGTGAGAGACATGGTTGAAGACAAGAAGGTGTTGTTGATGAATTTTGATATTTTGGAGAATGTTGTGGATTCATTAACAAAATCTACGAGCACTGAGAAGTTCTCTTGATGTACAGGATCTATGGGAATTTCTTCTCTGGATTGTTGACTATGTAATCCTGTAACCCACTTTATGCAAAGAAAAAAACAAGTGGGAGAATTTTGGGTATGTGTTATGTTATTTTCAAAATTGTTCCCATGTATTTTACATTGATATGCGAGCAAGGGGGGCTAAGGGAGGAGGGGGAAAAAATTATGGCGGTTTTTTGCATCCATTTTTGGTGGTTTTTCGGCACATGGTTTTCGCCAATGATCTTCTAATTCCAGTTAAGGAATTAGGGTTTTTGAATAATCCAGGTCAATGGATTAGGGGTTTGGATGTCGCAGTATCATATATTTATATTGTATTTTAAACAATCGAGATGATGAATACAAAAAAATTGGAGGTGTGACTCTAATCAGGTTGTTGGTTTTCCCTGTTTGGGTTTCCAGGGTAAAAATATTTGTGCAATGTGTGTGTGCATGTGTCATTATATATTTTCTATTTAATTAAGAATACATTTGCAGTAATGAATTGTACAAGGTTAAAATCTACAAATTCTACATACAAAAAGTATCTACTCTTCATACTTTTGATAGATCCATAGTGAGATAAACTGAAAATACATGAAAAACATTTTTTCATGTATTTTTAGTTTATTTCATTACAGTTCTACCAAAAGTATGTAGAGTGGGTACTCATTATATTCGAAATTTAATTATGATTCCAATGAGTGCCTACACTTGAAATTGTAGTAAACCTATAAGGAAATAAGTTGAAAGTGGTAAAAAAAGTAGTTTTCTTTCTTTCCCTCCAAAAATATTTACCCTTATGGTTGACATCATCATCTTGAATCCTATTGGTTCTTTTAAATTTAATGTTGATAGAACATTTTTTGTTTTGAGGCCTATTGTTTACCTC
Organism: Picea mariana; assembly: GCA_032191745.1. NCBI lineage: Eukaryota > Viridiplantae > Streptophyta > Pinopsida > Pinales > Pinaceae > Picea > Picea mariana. The sequence goes on along the minus strand of JASDQU010243988.1, from coordinate 59,988 downwards.
AAAAATTCTCTAATGAGACATGCCCCAACTTTTCATATTTCATAGCAGACGAAGGCACATTCTAAAAGGGGGGGCACCTCCAGAAGGAGTAAGAGACAAAGATTCAGGCCCTAATCTCCTAGCATCATTGAAATGAAACAAGCTAATTAGTTAATTAATTCTAAGACTAGGGATTGGTTGGAAACTAGAAAGCATACCCCAAGGGTTATAAAAGAACACATTGGAAATAGGAACCAATGGGGAGAAATTTCATATTGGTAGGATGTAGAATTTCCAGTAGAGAGTTCATTGATAATTTTTATCTAGGGCTTGGGTCTAGGGACCAACAACATTGTTTTCATCCTCTCTTTTTTTTCATTCATGTTTCTCTTTGTAACCATTGTATGAAGTTCCAACTTGTGAGAAGGAAAGAAAGACACCCAATATTGATACTTTATAGTCTCCATATAGTGATTTTTATTGTAATGAAATGAAATATTGATTTTATTATGTAGTCAAGATGAATGAAAAAATACCACTGATGGAATAATAAGACCCAAGCAAAGTTATGCTAGTTTCCTTTCATAATGATGTCTTCCATGGTGTTATAGCATCATTTGACACCACATATGCTCATGATGACTCATTGGCCTCATTTACATCCCTTTCCTTGCTTGTAAGACCAAAATCCCCCCTTTCCTCCCAAAAAATACTTTAAAAACCCAATTTTTATTGATGTACGCGACTCACGTACATATGTAGCTTGGTAGTTAAAAACTCGTGTACATGTTAATTTGGCTCAAAAAAATAATAAATCCCGACTCTTTTATAGCATCATTTGACATCACATATTCTCATGATGACTCATTGGCCTTAGTTACATCTATTTCCTTACTTGTAGAACCAAAATCCCCTTTTTCCTCCCCCAAAACCCTTATTTTATTTTAAGTACACAACTCTTCTTAAGGAAACTCATGTACATATGTGACTTGCAAGTTAGCAACGTATGTACATGTTAATTTGGCTCAAAAAGATATTAAATATTGACATTTTAGGGGGAGTTGACAGGTTCACTAGGTTCCCGACCTCCTGTAGCCCATCCATAGCTACTTCAAATATTAAAAAAGAGTATAAATTATATCATTTGTGTTAGCGATAGAAGTCGACTCAAGAATTCTATTGAGTCAATCCTATCACATCTTGTTTCAAAATTCTCAGTAAATACCTAGGTTCATAATTCTATTATCTAGTTTCAAAATTCTATTGAGTCAAGCCTATCCTTTCTTGGATTGAAAAAGGAATAATGATTAGATCTATTAAGATCACTTACCTAGGTGAAACAAGTCAGGTAAATACAACTAATGGTTAGATACTTGAAGTTTTGAGTGATGTGATTGAGAGAAGGGAAAGAAAAAAAATGATAAATCCACCAATAAACAAATATTTTTTTTAATGTCCTTATGCAATAGAAGAATAAATATTTATCTAGAAATCATTCCAAATAAGATTAAGAAGAAGAAACACCAATGTGGAAAAGATTACCGAAAACCCCTTTAAAGCAACCTTCTCAGAACATAAGCATTTTTCATAAACTCATATAACATTAGCAAAGTGTTTCATAAGAAAACATGAAGATGATAAACAGAGAATGAATACAAAACTAACCATTAACTTTATTAGTAACTGAAGTCTTTACATAGGCAAGATGAATCAAAAGAGTCTTTAGATATACAATGTCAAGCCAAAATAGGGATCAAACCTTTTCTTCTTCTACTTCATGAAATATATAGATTTTTACATCAGTTTCATACATTTATGATCAATTTGACATCTAGGGATATCTCAAACTAACTCCTACAGGCCCTGAGGGTGAATTTTCCCTATATCTATTGATCCATAGAAATAGAAAACAATTACAAATTAGATCCTATAATCTAGGCAACAATTTTTCATAGAGATAGGCATTTTGTTTTCTTAATTACACCTGGCTGGTATGCTACATCCTTCACTTGATCCTATGAGATCCACCCGATCCTCTGTCATCCATATGTTCCAATACTTTGACAACTCAAAAATAGATAATTGATGTGTATTTTCATCCACCCAAAAGAGGTTGTAAATCAAGTTTAAAAGGGACATCATACTCTCTCTTTAGATTCCACAAAATATTTACCTCATCATCTGCCTTTCCCATCAGAAAAATGAAATTCTGTTCTTTCTTCTGCAAAATCGGCTGTTACAGGTGTTCCTGTAGTGCCAATATTTTTCCTATGAAGAGTGTTGCAGGAACTTCCTGTAGCGCTCTTTTAAAACCCGATTTTAATATCCTTCACACCTTTTTATTTCCCAGGTTACAACCAATCGTTACTCAAAAGGGAGATAATACCTAAAGTTCATGAAAACAAAAAGGCTTCCTCGAAGCATCCATTATCATTAGTCAAAAATTAGATTTTGCAAAAAACACTTAAGTTCTCAAATTGAAACTTCTCCCTAGAAGACAGATTTAGTTGCCTTGGATAATAGATCCAAATTGTTGCCTCTTGTTTTCTTCGCTTCATAATGAGTTTTCATTTTATTTGGCTTACCATCTTTGGATTTGGTCAAATTTTTTGGGCCCTTCTTTCTCTTCTTACTCTGTTATCTGGCAGAAACTCTATCTTTTCTCCATCTCTGATTTAAAGAGTATCTTAATTAACCCTTGATGCTAAAGACCATGTGGGGGGGTCTTATGCTTTTCTTGAAATTGCATGGCCATTTTATTTAGATCCCTCAAGAAATAATATGGCAAAATCATCATTTTAATTCCTAACAAATGAAGGAGGAATCGTAGGTGAAACATGAGCACAATAGAATAACGTACTTCACATGTGATATAACATTTGAGAATTCGCAAGCCCTCCATCCATTCATCAAGTATCCAATCCCTAAGAATCCCCTTGGCCCAATTGGGATCTTTGTTCTCTAGTTTCAGGAATTGATTGACATCCCCACCTGTGATTAAGTTTTTCTTGAACCATTTTTCACCATCAAGAAGGAGATTACAGGTTTTTTCTATTGACTCCTCTTTAACCTGCATTATCATATTATCAATCTGAACCCTCTGTCCATCAAATCCTTTAGCTAATTCCCGAGATACACCATAGTGATAACCATCTAATTTGGCGCAATACATATTCCGACCAACCTGGTCGAAGACATGTCTATTGTTTTCGTATGTCTCCATAATATTAGGTCCTTCAGGTTCCTTTCTATTTATGTGTCCACTTTTACCCATATATACTGTCACAACCAAAAGACTAGATTCCTTGATGTAGGAGTGGGATATGCCTTCTATGTGGAGATAGATATGGGATTTGTTGGCTATAAGGAGGAAATTTAAATTGACCAGCTACAATTTTAAACTTAGAGTAACAAATAATACGCTAGGTTAAAAGAACCATTTTAAACAAAACCCCATCCGCATGATGTCCTGGATACCAGATACGAACATGTGAAAGTATCGCCACCTTTTCATGTTGTGATATTGACTGGGTAATTGATAACTACTTTGAGTCTTTCATTTTTACAGGTAGGATGATCCACATCTTCAAACTCCTCCAACAATACTCATAATGATGAAAAATAGGGACAAGTGGAAGTTCTTGTAGCGCCCTGCAAAACTGCCCTTTGGCATATTTGGATGGAATTTACTTGAAATTCATTATCTAACTTTGATAATCATGAGACTTAAGTTATGACATGGCATATGACTATGATGGAAAGATTTAAAACTAATGATGTCATGAGACAGTCAAACAAGAATGTACATAACTCCTCCTATCCCCTATTATCCCCTCTTACAAGACTAAGTTTCTCTCATTCCTCTCAATATAACATTATTTTGACCCCCATGATAAAGAGTTTGAACCTTTAACAACCTAATGATGAGGATTTATAACTTATACAAAAAAAAAGTAAATGAAGAAAATAATAGATGAGAGATGAGGGATGGAGTTCTCCCTGTGAGACTCCAAGAAATTTGAGTAGACATGCGCCTTTTGATATTTTGATCTTTCTTCCATGTTTATTCTATAGACTGTAACTATTTTAACTCCTAAATTTTGGTAAAACTTTATTCAAATCATATCAAACTGAAATATTAAAACTAATACTGGAAACTGAAAAAGGATAAGTTGCAGCATTCCTCCATTGGGCTATAGAGTCCTTAATTTCTAAATACCACACCACACTGATATGTACAATGGGATTTGAGCCACCAACGGCTTTAGTAAAATAATTTATTCCAAAAACGTCCATTAACTAGGCCATCAAAACGCTCTTCACCTTCCAAATTATGTAAAAGGAAAGTGTTGTTGTCCAAGACCTTATCCACCCTAAATGTACCCGACCACAGGCTATCAAACATCTCGTGATGGTATTCTCTATGGGAATCCCATTTCAAAACCAAATCCTTGGGTAACAAATTTCCTATTTTTTTTTTGTCAAAATTCTCTTTAACCTTATGTTGATGCTGATGTGCCTTCTCAAGAAGTTTCTCTCTTACTTGTTGCAATTCTACATTCTAACAAATCGTTCTAATAACATCATTAGGTTCAAATTCAATTTCCTGTAGAAACTTGACAACTGGCAAAGCAAGTTGTACTGGAAAGACTACTTCCATTCCATATACTAATTGAAAAGTTGAAGTTCCAAATGCTCTTTTTGTGCTAACATGGTCAACCCACAAGGCATATTTCAACTTTGCATCCCAAGCTCTCTTGTTATCTTCCAGAAGTTTCCTAATGATCCTAACCACACTTTTATTGGATGATTCAACCAAGCCATTAACTTGTGGGTAATAAGCAATGGAATGACTAAGCTTGATGTCATAGTTTTCACAAAATATTACCATGTTAGTAGATTTAAAAGCTGTAGCGTTGTCTATGATGATCACTTATGGAGACCCAAACCTAGATAAAATATTTTCTTCAAGAAAATTCATGATTACCTTATTAGTTTCCCTCCTTGTAGGTATAGCTTCTATCCACTTTTTGAAGTAATCTGTAGCTTTCAGAATCCATCTATGTTGGCCATTAGATGGAGGATGCATTTCACCTATGAAATCCAAAGCGCACTATTAGAAAGGTGAAGACACTTTTATAGGCTTGAGAGGTAAAGTCTTGAGCTTTTTTTTACCAGCAAACCTTTGGCATTTTTCACATGCTCTAACCTTTGCACATACATCAAAAAATAGACTAGTCCAATAATACCCAACCCTAAGTGTCTTATATGCAGTGGACTTACATAAGTGATGTCCTCTACACACTCCTTCATGAAACTCTGTCACGACTCTCTTTTCTTCTTCTTCATCAAGGCATCTCAGTAAAAATCCAGAAGGGTCCCTCCAAAACAAAGTTTGATTGTTCACACAATACTTTACAGCTTTGAGTTTTATGGATCTTGCTTGAGACTTATCCATTCCTAGAGGAGCTTGGAAATTCTGTAGAAAATAAAGAATGTCTTTGTACCATTATGATTCCACAATATCTTCATTGATCTGAAAACTATTCTTTTGAGGATGTAAATTTCCTGAATTGTTGCAGATGTAGTCAATTCCTAGATATATGCAATTAGAATCAACTAGAAGCTTAGCTAACCCTTGACCTTTGACTAGATTGGCAGGCTTGATTTCCATGTCTTACTCAAGCAACTTAGCTATCCATTTACTTCTCTTTCCATCACTGTCTTGCTGAGTCAAGATATCTTTGATAGAACTATATGGTACATATGCAGTGATTTTGGAATGTAGCACATAAACTCTAAAACATTTTAATGCTTTGACCAAAGAAAAAGCTTGTTTCTCCATGATATCGTATTTTAAATCAACATCCCGAAGTGCCCTGCTAAAAAGGAAATGTGCTGTTCAAAACCCTCATAATCTCTCTATAAAAGGGAAGCTGCTAAAGTATCTTGAGATGCAAAAGAAAATATCAGGAACTCTTTTTCAAAATCTAGACTAATTAAAATAGGTGCATTTGAAATAACCTTCTTAATAGATTGAAAAAAATCTTCAGCTTCTATTCTCCATTTGATCTCACTACCTTTCTTCAACATGCCAGTTATGTGTTTGACCAGTTCAACAAAGTTGGGAATAAACCTTCTAAAAAATTTTATCTTCCCAAGAAAAGACTGGATTTCTTTCTTAGTTCTAGGGATAAAAATATTTTAAATGGCTATCAGTCTAGTAGGATCAATTTTAAATCCATCAATATAAACAATATGACCTGGCAATTTCCCTTGTTCTAAAGAAAAATGAGACTTTTTTGGATTTAAAGAAAGACCATACCTTTTGCACTTCAGGAATATCTGTCTCAAATGATGTAGATGCTCCTTATTATATTTAGAGAATACAGTAATTTCATCCAAATAGATGACAACAAACTTATGCTTCGAAAGGCAATATCCACAGCTCGTTGAAAGGTTGCCCCAACATTTATCAAACTGAAAGGCATTCGAACATACATAAAAGTACCCCATGGTTTTGTGAAAGCAATCTTCTCCATATCATCTGGGTGAACAACTACTTGGTTGTATCTAGAAAAACCATCAATCATAGATAGTTTGCTAGATCATACTACCCTCTGTAAAATATGTTCTATTTTGGGCAATGGATAGTTGTCTTTCCAAGAACACCTGTTTAAATTTCTGAAATCGACACAAAGTATGATTTCACCATTTTTTTTCTTACTGGCACCATATTTTCTATCCAGTCAGAGTACCTCAAGGGTACAATGATCTTAGCATATAATTTTTTTTGAATTCCTTCTCCATAATAGGTAACGAAAGAGGATTAATCTATCTTAACTTCTGCTTGAAAGGTTTTACATTCTCCTTCAAAGGTATCTTGTGTTGAATGATAGTTTCATCAAAGGTCCTAAGATCTTCATATTTCCATGCAAAAATATCAATGAACTATTTCAACAGTTCCTTATATTTAGCTCTATATGCTGCTGACAAATTTTTTTATAATTTGACATGCTTGGGATTGGAAGCAGTCCCAAGATTGCAATCAATCACATCTTCTTCTTTCAATGGATCAGGGAGCTTCACACGAATGTCATTTTGATCAAAAAATATTTCAAGAGGTACCAAACCTTTTGGGTTATGATTAGTATGCAATTGCAATATATTATTCCAAACAATCATATTATGTAAACTTAAATTCTGGTTAACCTTATTTAAATCCTCATCTTGATCGATATGAATTGAAGAAAAATCATCAATAGCTTCAATGAACCTTTTGATTTCAAAATCTTCCTCAAACACTCTACAATACTTGATATTATCTGAATATAAGGCATGTACCTAACCTCTACTTCATATTTCAAATATGGGGGTAAAGGAGGTTTAAAAGTACTTGCAGCCACAACCAGTGAATCAACATGTTCATTCTGATTTCTTGGAATATATACAATGTTAAAAGACAAAAATAAGGCTTCAATGATGTCCGATACCTCATTTATGTAGTCTTTCAACCGAATGTTCTTTGTCTAATATACATCTCTAACTTGTTGTACAATGAGCTCAGAATCCCCATGAACCTTTAAATGTTGAATTTTCATTTCTTTAGCTGCCCTAAGACCTAACATCAATGCTTCATACTTTGAAATATTATCTATTGTCTCCAATTCTAACTTTTAAGACAGGGTAATTACTTCATTTTTAGGAGAAATCAACACTACACCTGCCCCTGTGCCATCTCTGGATGAGGCTCCATCAAAATATAATCTCCACAATAGATTTTGATTCTCAGAAGACTATGGAACATCGACTGGTTTAGTCAAAGGAAAAGACTGTTGGAATGTTGGGTATGTGTTATATTCTTTGCATGTGTGTGTGTGGGCGTGTCATATTTGACAACTGTGTTTGACGATCCCAACTTAGCAGATTTTTCTATTTTTAGCAGTTTTCTAAATTAATCCTGGATTAAGGGATTAGGGTTTTGGTAGCTACGGAATACCTAAAACATTGTATATATTGTATGGTGAATGGTGAAATTAATACAATCAAGAGTTTAAAGGTGCGGTACCAAGGAAGGCTGGTTTTCTCCTGGTTAAGGGTTTCCAGAGCCATTGATTAATTTATGTTTTTCTTAAGTATCTGTATGCATTGCTTTACTTCACAGGTTTAAAACTTACATGGACAACATCGTCAATATGAAATACATAGTATCTCAAATCCACATCAAATGCATAGATAGGATGATTTATAGAATGATCATTGTCACTGATAATATATGACAATTGAGCTTCACGATAAATTATTCTAAATTACCCTCCAAAAACATGTGTAGTGGCATAAGAGAGATCCATTTGAAGATATGCCCCAAGCTTATTACACCAAGATCTGGACAATAACATACCAAACCTAGGAGGGATATCAACTACAACAATATCCATGACTAAAACTTTGGTTGGGATTTGGGATAATGAAACAACAAGGTCTTTAATAACCCCCAAACATTTGAATTTTTTGGAATCAAAGGAAAAGAGATCATGGCAAGATTTGGTAATATCGAAGCCTAGTTCTTCCATGACAACCTTTGGAATAATATTATGGGAGGCTTCAGAATCTAACAGTCAATTATGAAGAATTTTTTCATGAATGTTTAATGAGACATAAAAAGGGGGAGTGGAGTCATCCCTCTCTTCTACAATTGGCCCTAAGACAATAGTTAGTTTTTCATATTGGATATTAATCACATCAGTAACAAGTTATATGATAGAAGAAGGTTGTAACCATTTCAAAATTTGACTCCTATAAGAATTAGTTTTAACCAACTCAGTCAAAGGAATAGGAATTTTTATTTTACTTGTCTCATGTTCTACACTGAAAGGAGATTAGAACTTGTCTACTTCCAAGGCTGTTAATTTCATAGCTAGTTGTACTTGCTTCTTTTCAGGATTTTTGTTGCATGTCTGCACTACTGGGGCAATAGATTTATCTTTTTGAAGAGCAAATTTATCTTTTTGAGGAGAAGATTTATCTTTTTGAGGAGCAGGTTTAGCAGGAACTTGTTTGGATCTAATATTGTACCCCTCCTAGTCTGTATTAAAAAGCATGTTATCTGGAAATTCACCAGCCTGTGCATTCAATGAATATTCATATTCATTCTATGTTAGGTCACTGATAGCAATTTCATCCCCAAACAAATGAATATCCACATCTTCATTTACCTCTTCAGCTTCTTGATTTTCCTTAATATAATTATTTTGTAGGGGTGTCTGGATTGTTGGAGTTACTTCACACACACCTAGGATTTATTTTTCCTAAGGTTATTCCTTGTTTATTAGTCATAATTAGTCATTATCCAGTCTCCTATATTTTAGGGGAGAATATTCCACTTGAAGAATATTCTCTTTCAGTTGACACTTCAGTTTGACTAGTTGATTTGAGTTTAGATGTTTCATTAGTTTTGTCACCATGCAACATTGGGATCATCACCAACTCACTACTCTTTGTTCAGTCAGTTAACTAAAGACTAGTTGACTAGTTAACTTAGCTAGTTGGCAGTTCACTCCCGTAACTGCTCGAGAGACTAGACTAGGTGGCAGTTTACTCTTGTAACTGCTTGTGTGTTTCCAGATCAATCTAGACCACCACTATGGCTCATTATTTAATCATGTATCCTGTATCTATTGTAAATTATTCACTCTTTGAGTGTGGAATACGGTTAATGAGAATTCTTCCATTCTTTCTATCTTGTTTCTTCTTTCTTAAATTTCTCTTTGAAAACATGTGTAGTATTTTCTAGCTAGATCTATTATGTGTAGGTTCAACACATTTACATGGTATCATAGCTGACAGACTGCTAAGCAAAAGCTACACCAAATCATTTTTTGCAGGTAGAAAAGATTGAAGACAACAAAAAGATAGATTATTCGCCAGAAATACTTCTCGTGCCTCATAACTATTTGGAATGGAAGACAAAAAAATTCTTCATCTTAGATGTAGAGGATTATAACAAATAACCATGGAAATGGAAGTAGAGCCTTATTCTGTCGATCAACAA
>JASDQU010243988.1:3124-27464 GCA_032191745.1 Picea mariana | reverse complement strand
TATCCCTTTTTCGAACCGACTAGACTATTGTCGAAAAAGGTACCCCACTGGAGTCTCCTTTTATGCTTTTTCAGACTCTCTAAATATGAAAAACCACCGAGCTTACCTTCTCTGGGCTCGTTAAAATTACATCGAAGGACGTTACCATTGTGTGTTCTATCAATCGCATTTGCATACCTTACCCATCAGCCTTGTAACAGTTTTCTTCTGCGTCTTAACACCTTTGGCCGCTGGAGGATTTTTCCCGAGTATCATTTCACTAGAACATCAGTCTTGTCCTTGTGCCTTGAGCTTGTATGTTTGCAGTACTCGTTCCTCCATTGTAACATAATATTCCTTTATTCTTTTTCAAACACTATCAAAAAGAACAAAAAAATCAAATATACCCAAAAAAGAGGATGGGAAAAGTATTTTCTTTATTGGCAGCATAATGAGTCGCCCTTGGATAAAGCACATATGTCCGTTTGAACATCAGACTATGGGATGTAGTACGACCTTAGGAATCTTTTCCTCACTATATAGAGTTGTGTCCTCCACCGTTTGGTTACTCTTCCAAACATATGGAGAGTTTGCATTGCCTCCTGCTTCGTAGACTTATGATTAATAGATATGCTGCTTGAGTCTTATCACTTGTCATGCTATTATCCAAGGGAAGTTTGTCACTAAGCCTGAGTTGGCCCCTCTGCAATATGTCTCTTGTCTGCATACCCGACCATCCTGAATGTCCAATCAAGTCCTTATTCGAAATCACTGAAGCCTTCAGTCCGATCATCAAGATTATCAAGTCCATAACCGACGAGCCATCGAAGACCTCTGGGTAGTGCATTCGTACACTCCTATTACACTCCTACCCGAGTTTTAGAAGATTTTTGAAGTTGTTTCTTGAGCTCTGAAGTACAGCCATCAGGTTGAATCAACTTTTGGAAGATGGATACGCTATATGTATATCTTTCTGATTTCGAGATGTAGCTCCACTATGTATTATTCGTAGCTACTCTTTATAGTTATTTGACATGGATCTACAGTGTATTTGATTGGTATCCATGGTTCTATTTTATCCCAAGCATGGGTATGCCCGCCTCGGTGAGACATTTGTTATTTTGCATACGACACCTCCTGGTTCTTGATCCTTGGGCTCACTCATTCAGCACATCAGTACAGATTGGTAAAATATTGGTAATGTATTTCGGCCATCAGATGCTCTTCTGACCTCACAGATTAGGGGGCATCTATTATAACCCTAAATTTCACCACACCTGCTTACTTGACATCAGGCCAACTCATATCCCTTCATTTCCAAAACATCTGTTGAACAACCTCTTTGGAAATCCTCTTGGGTCAAGGCCCACATGCCCTAACCCATTACTGCGAGCGTGTGCACGCTGGTAGGCCCACTACAACCTGCATGTACCTAACAAAACACAAAAATAGGAAAGTTGTCGATGGGACAAAAAGCTATGGGTTAGTTAACTGAAACTCCCGGCCATGCATGGCTGAGGGTTCATCCAAAACCCTAGCTCCTTCTAGCCTATAAAAGAAGGGGTAGGGGTACCATTTGAAGGAGGAAAATTATAGCGAAGAAACTCTGCCCATTTGTTGAATCCATTGTCCCAACCCTTTAGCCTTTCCTCAAGCCAAAGGAGAATTAACGCAAAGCAGTTGGAGGAAAAAAGAAGAGGAGGAGCCCAGGATCAGAATCAAGGAGCGGTGGCCAGTCTTGACTTTGATTGTAAGTTGATTTATTTTGAAAATAATAAAAGAATACTTTTCCCATCCCAATGCATGAGTTATCTATGATTTGTTTAATTTGTGCTTAATTTCTAACCCTCAAGTAGAAAAGTAGAGTGCATGCATCGTTGTTTGTTTTGATTGCAGGTTATCGTTGGAAGGAGCAGCACTAGCAAATGGACAAAAGCGCAACGGAGGATCTACACCAAACATCAGTAACAAGGTTGGTAGTTCCTTTCTATGTATTTATTGTGAAAGAGGGGTTTAAGTTTTGGGTGGTAGGTTAAAAAGTAATTTCTTTATGGTCAAAATCTGCATGCAAGTCTGACCCTAGTTTGCTAGTCCGTAGGGTATTTTTCCCAACAACACTGGGGTGAGTTTGTTTTTCATTTCATCATCCAATGAGGATTATTTAATGACCTAGAAGACCTCCTTCATAATATCATTACTTGGATCCCAATTTAGTTTCTTATCACTTCCATGATTTGTAAAATGCTCAAGCATCTTGTTTTCATAGTTTGTAGTGTTCATTATAACTGTGGTGTTTCCTTTGTCCGCTCTAAGGATTTTAATGTCCTTGTTTTTCCTCAATTTTCTTAGAGTTGCAGTCCCATATTAGCTGATATTTCTCTTAGGTATCTAGCTCTTTTGATGTTGACAGTGCATTCTTGTATGATGGTTTCTTCCATATCAACGAGGATATCTTTGATGGCACTTTCAATATTGCAAACTAACTTTTTCACCAGTAGTCTGCCTTGAACATTGGCAAAGTTAAGACCATATTCTAATATTTTATGGGTTTGAGGATTAAGTTGTAGGTTCGATAGTTTAACAATATTTGTATCATTCCTAACAAGGATTTCATTGTACACGCGTTGTTGTCTTGCCAACAATTCAAATTTTAATTCTTTTCCATTTGTAGACTCATGTAAAACATCCTCATACTTAGACTCTAGTGTGGAGTGTGCATTAGAGTGTTAGCTAGCTTTACGTGCAGATTGTATGCCTGATGAGATAATGCATCTAACTCTCGTCATTTCATTTTTAACTCTTCCCTTGTTAGAGATGGGTTGGTTGCATGAAATAACCTTCTATTTCTACCTTTATTCATATAATGGTTGATCACAATGAATTTTGGAATAACTTTTGCATCTCTACATTTATTCAAGAACGAGATCTCAACTATCTTGTGGGAAGTATTTAAATGAGTTTTTTCCAATGATTTGATATCGTCTAGTGTGTCCCTTCCATACATGGTGATAACTTGATTAAAAATGGTATACATATGAGTATAAATGAGTATGAGATATTTGTTCTTAAGGAGTGAAAGCTCGATGTGTTTTGATCCCCACTAGGATCATCATCAAGAGCTCAAATTATATGATTCTCACTTGATAACATATAGTTTATGTCCAATAAATAAACATTAAACTCCAATATATCATAATATCCTCGAGTCAACAGTGCATTGGAGGCATGATTGTTTTCTAGTAGGTAAATTAGAGGTTTCTAGTTCTCATTGAGTTTCTAACCCTCATCCTTGTTGAAGTTATTTGGACGCTTTTATATTTCAAGGGCTTCCATGATTTTTGAAGAATAAACACATGGAGAGATAAGATTCACAAAGTAATAATAAATACAAATGCATATAAATGAATAATGATTGTATAATGATGCTTATTACAATGACGAGAGGCCCATTATATAATGGCCCTTATGACTTTTAATGAGAGTCATGACCTTTGGTCATGACTTTTACTTTATTTTTTTAATCATAATTTATTATTTGTTGTTATTTATTATTATTTATATATATTATATTTCTCTTCCCTTAATTTTTTCCTTGTCCTCAAACCAATGGCAACGAAGGATGTAACTGGTAGAAGTGCTCAGAATCCCATCCTACATTTTCTTCGGGAATATTTTTCCATTTAATAAGATACTTCTTGTTTACTCGATAATGCAATTTCTTTTCTCTGGTGGCAATAATGGCTTTTAGTTCCAAAATGATTTTTCCTTCCTCATCCAACATAGGGAGCATTGTTTGTGCCTTTTGGTGCTTCCTTGAGACTCTTTTTAGACACGATACGTGAAAAAAAATGTGGGTATGACTTTTATCTGGTAATTCCAACACATAAGCTACGTGACTGATTTTTTTGTTAATTTAATATGGTACATAAAACTTTGGAGCCAAGTTATTTTTTCCTTGGTGTTTAAGAGATAATTGTTTGTAGGGTTCAAGTCTTACAAATACCCATTCTCCAACTTCGAATTCTCTTTATCTTTGGTGTTGGTTAGGTTGTTGCTTCATTCAGTTTCTTGCAATTGCCAAGTTTTCCTTGAGTAATTGAACAATTTTTTGACTTTCGTCTAAATGATATTTTATTGATGCAACTTATGTTTGATTTGTGGCTAACTCTTTCCAAGATGATGGTTCATATCCATAAACATCTTGGAATGGTGTTATTTTGGCCAATGTGTGATATGTGGAGTTATACCACCATTCAACGAAGTGCAACCATTGAACTCATTTATTTTTCTTGTCAGTGACAAAGAAACAAAGGTAGGTTTCTAAGAATTTATTGACAATTTCTGTTTGACCATATGTTTGAGGATGGTAAATTGAGCTTGTATTAAGAGAAGTCTCGATTTGTTTGAAAAACTCTCTCCATAAATTCCTTTAAACTTGGCATCTCTATCATTGAGGATGACTTTGGGGAACCCATGTAACTTGTAAATATTTTTACAAAAGACTTCTGCTATTTTTTTTGCAGAGTCTATTTTCCTTACTCCGAGAAAATGTGCATACTGTTATAACCCTATAATTTATAGGATCAAATGTTGATTGCATTTTTTGTCACTTCAGTGTTTTTGAATTGCAGAGAGAAAGAAAAAGAAAGAAAATAAAAGAAAATGAGAAAAAAATAAAAGAGGACATAAAAGAAATTAAATGAAGCCCCATGCAATAACAATGGCTTGGTCCATATAGTCTAAGCATGGCCAAGTCCTTTTAAATTGATGTTGATAGGATTAATGAATAAGCTTGGCTAAAATGTCTAAACTTAGTCAAGTAAATAGGCCAGATAAAGAATAAATTTGACCAAATTGCCTAATCTTGGTCAAATATCCCCTAGGTAGAGTAATTTCTTAGTCCAATAGTTTAATCTGGGCTAAATGTCATAGGAAAGTAGGTTAGAACTTAGGTTAGAGCATAGGTTAGAGCATAGGTTAGTTGGTTTGATTTCAATAAAACATGCACGATGATCTATGTCGATTCATATCTTTGAAGTTTGAAAGTATGTTACCTGACCCCCAGGGTGTCAAAAGCAAGAAAAGATGAGCAAACCCCAGAAAAGGCCACAAGCCTAAGTCTCCACTACATAAATGATTTCGCGCTGGTAGATTAAAGAGAGCACATAGATGGAAAACCGAGACATCGACACTTAGATCATTGGTTGGGATATGATTCCGGACCCCCCCCCCCCCNAACAAGAAAGTAGATCTAGATGATTGAGGCATTGGTGCCCCGTTCCACAATCAAGATATAATTCCAGACCCCCCCGACCATTCTGCCTTTAATGGTGGGGGGGGAGGGGGTCTGGAAAGTTCATTAAAGTAAGTGCTCATCTCTACGATCCAACATCGGGCGCGTGGATGGACGATTGTCAATGTTTTTTGGACCCGCCCTGACCATACTCTTTTTAAGGATGGGGGGGGGGGTCCGAAATGAAATGGTTTTCTGGTGGCCCCCCTACTCTAAGGTGGTAGGAATCTATTGCACTTTCTTGGCATACCATCGTCGTATCATGACATCACTTCCACTTTCTTCCCCTAAGAGTCCTATCTCATAACTCTGTTAGTCCATCCCCCTTGTTTCACCCATCACAAGTCCCCTCACCATTATTGGTCTCCAATCAACATCCTCCACATCACCAAGTTGTACTCGTCACCCATTTTTCATCTGCCCTCTCAATTCCCCAATGACCCGTTGGCCATTTATTACAGGTTAACATTCTCATTAGGCCTGCTAATATATCCCTGTGCCCAACAGTTATCCATTCACCCAAAAATAGCCCTTCTCTTTCATTCGCCCATTATTTCTCTTATCCTCACACCAGAAGTTTCCTTGTCCCCTCTCCGTTTCAATCAGCATCCCAACCAAAACCATTACCACTAACTTTTGTTTGAATTGCAGGTATTCTTCACAGCTATGGTGCCAAAGTCCAAGAAAGCATAGTCCAGGGAAAATCCTTTCCTCCCTCCTCCGATTGACCTCGACAAGATCCCATTAGCCGACAAAGATCATCTAAGATTAGATACAAGGTGAAAAGTTGATTTCGTGGAGCTGCAGTCATGGCTCAAAGACACTTTCTTAGATTAGAACGATGAAATCGAGCTCTAGGAGTCTAATCTTCCTCTATATCTTTTCCCCCAGGTCCACCATTTTCCTGAATTTGCCCTCAAATGCCAGGCCCACTACCTTTCTGACCAGAGAGCCATAGTCTCTTCATCGGGAGAAACTCTGTTCTTCATCACCCTAGAGGCCATTGATCAGATGATGTAGATACCCATAACTAAATCTGCCTCCCCTTTCAATATTGAAACCATAACAGAGTTATACCAGAAATTATCTTTTCCTCAAAGAGCCCAGATATTTGAATTGTTCTTCCCACAGAATGCTCAGCTTCCTAAATCAAATCCCCCATATCCTTCCTCCCTGTTCTCAGAAAAGGGCAACCAAGTTATCTCATCACTCTGTTGCCTACTTGGTTATTTTTCAGACGAATGGGTGGATGAACCTATATTATGTTTTTTGTCCATTTTCTCTACCGAGGAAACACCCACCACTCAGTTCAATTACAACACCTTTTTAGCAGACAACATTCACGAGTAGTTCTCAAAATTTGCCACAGAGGGCATGTTCTAGTACTCCTCCATATTGTCTTACATGTTCATTTTCTTTCAGGAAGATAGGTTCTCTTTCACGATGAAGAAAATGGACAAGGACGAGAAGCCACAGGCGGTGACATCTTGGACTTTGCTGCTCAGGAGAAATTCCACAGAGTTCAGTTTTAAACAGTTCATCCAGCAATTTTACCACCCAGTGGTGAGCATGCTCAGTGGCAGACTAGAACCAAGAATAAATGAGGAAATTCAGAGGATTTTACACCTCTCGAACCTTGCAAAAATCAGAGATTGGTATCTTTACCAAAATCACACTGAGATCAGGATATATGGATGTGAGTTAGCTCCATACAGGCCGCCCAAGTATTTACCCGTGAGGATATTTTCCCTGGAATACATAAGACAGATGATAAATTCAGACAACATACACTTTTTGTCTCTGAAGAAGAAACAACAACTCAGAATTAAAGGGCAAATAGGATCTTTTATCTGCAATAACCGAGGCGTTGGGGAAGAGGCAGACAGGTTTATGAAGGAAATGAAGTTTGACGTTAGTTTCCTATGGAAATATGACCCTTGTGGGATCATTTTGGAGATGAGGGTAAATAATAAAAACATTCCCTATGTTCATTCACCTAAGCCCAAAATCGAGAAATTCGCAAATCAAACGGAGTGGGAGGAGAACACTCTGGAAGAGATAGAAGATCAGTCTCCTTCTCTTATTGTCTCACAAACAAACACACCTTAGTTTCCAAAGGAGAAAAGGCCCAAGAATTATTCTTCACCTTCTGTCACCGAAGTCTTGGTCGAAGATTTCCATTTCTACACCAAGAGGCTAAAACCCACTCCTACAACTGACACGGCTAGTGAAAAGGGAACCCAATCTGATACAGCTATGAAAAATGATCAGTCACTGCTTATCACTAGTAGCCAGCAGATCACACCTTCTTCTTCATCCAAGAAGCAGACGGATACTTCATTAATCAACCAACCAAAACAAGGAGGCATCAAATTGAGCATATTTGAGAAATATGACCTAATCAAGAAGATAAATCAAATGCTGACCAGCAACACTTATGCTCAATTTTGGAAGCAAACATCCACGACACAGCACAGACTGTTGTCCACATTTGAAATAGAGAAGGATAGAATGCACATGGATTTTCTACAGGCCCAGGTGCTCTACCCAAAGGCAATCACTAACTACAAAAGGGCAATGTTCGAGTTCCACACCAGAGATTTGCACCCTACTGATCAAATGGATCTGCACAGGTAAACTAGAGAAATGGTTTTCTCCACTTTGGAAACTGCCTCTACTTTGGCTGCTAAACTTCAGGTCTCTTTGAGCAATGTTCAGACACAATTAAAGTTATAAAAGATATCATCCTTTGCGAAAGATAATAAAATTAAAATGTTGGAAGAATTGGTCCTCAATATCGGGTATGACTTCTCGAATGTGAAAGCAGTCGAAGAGATGCTTAAAAAGAAAAATGAAGATATAGCATATCTCAGGAAACAACTGAAACTACCACCAATGAAAGATGCACATGCAAAGGAGATAGCTGAGATAGAATGTGAAAAGGACGAGATGCTCAAATTGATCATGGAGTAGAATGCACAGTTGAAAGAGATGGAAGTATAAATGGAAATATTAGTGAAGGAGAAAGAACAATCAACACTTATGGAAGTCATTCCATTGAGCACAGTTCCACTCACCAGGGTAAGAACAACATCGGTAGCAAAAACCTTCACAACAGAAATTCCCTCAACAACTCCAATGAAATATCTGGAAAAGACAATGGAATTAGCTAAATCCATGGAAGAAATGGAATTATAGGAGACAAAGATTAGTAGACTAAAAAAGGAGTTTGAGGATCTTCAGCAACTCAAGTCCTCCTACCAAACAAGCTACTCCATGGAGAAGCAAACATTAGACAAAATCAAATAGGAATTGCAGCAGCTTCGAAAGCAATCAGTGGCAGGCAAGACACTCACTGAGGCCAAGGAAAATATTTGGATGGATATCTCCAAATCCATAAATGAAATATGGCCTATGGTGCAAATCATGTTTGACCAAAAGGAACTGGTACAGAGGAGCAGGCAGGCTATTGAAAAAATAAAAGGAGAGCTGGGAGAAATGCCCACAGAAGCCACTAAGATCATTAGATTCCTGAATTCAAAAACCAAGGAAGAATTAAAATATTTGAAGATTGAGGATAGGACATAAACCATCCTCAAAGTTAAGAGGGTTTTGACCAAGAAAGGTCTTATGCTATAGTTGGAAGAGAAAGTCTAGACTATGGATGCAGGATTTCAAAGATTTTTCAGTAAGATCGAATCTCTGTAGAAGAAAGGTCTTCCGGACTTAATGGTCCTAAATGATAAGTTAATGACCCTTCATGATTATAAATAGAAGCTGTCCACAGTGGCCAAAGATAGTTCAAAATTTTCAGGAATACATGGCAGCATAACAGATAAGGCATTCTTAGAAACTTTGTAGCCAAACATCAACATACAGCATGAGATCTGGTACATTTTCATCGTCAGGCCAACTTTTTCCAAGTACATAGAAATGGATGAAATATACCAAAGATTACTCAAAGTCACTATTCCCAGTCAGCTATGATGGGAAGAGCTATGCAATCTGATCGAGTAGGAGATGAGGTGTTCAAGTCCAGTCAGTAATTAGATCATACAAATTCATGCAAATGACTAGCCAACGGTCATCCCCAAAATCAGCTTGAATAATTCGACACATCATTAACAGTCCCTAAAGTTTTGTATCTTGTTGATTTAGTTAGTTAAATTTAGAATCCATCACATCTTGATCATTTATGACAGGGTCGTTGTAACTTTTATTATAAATATTTCCCACTTAGAAGTATTGAGGGTGGTTAATCTTTACACCCGAGCAAGCTCTAGTTGCTGTAATTTTGATCAAGAAGTCGTTTTAGTAATACAAAGAGAAGTTTCACAGGATTCCTGTGTGTCAATTGTTGGTGAAGTTCCTGTTATCTGTGTACAAGTTTTTTCTTCTCAGTTACCATATTGTCTTTCTGAATCTGATCTTTAAAAGAAGTTAAAGTTGTAGAATTTAACTTCACGTGCTCTGTTCTTAATCTTTTATAGATTTAAATGTTTTTCTTCTGAGGTTATAACAAATAAATTCTTAAATGCTTTTTTGTTATTAACTGATATCTCATTTTTTCAGCAATACACCATTTTTATTTCTAAAGAATCTAGCATTAGCACTATCTCTCCTTGTGAAACGAATCTTGTAAAATTGTCTTTGACTTCTATCTTTTAAAAACAGACCCCATAGTCCAATGTAAGCATAAGTGACATTCAACCATTTCATTCAAAAACAATACAAACGACTCGGTTACAATCTTTTTAACTAGCCTAAAATCTTTGCAAACTCAAACAAATCTAAAACTAAGAGAGAGATTCCCCTCTGAAACTGGTAGGGCTAGCTTTCAGTTTCAAATCGGTTGGTTAAGGTTACCTCCGATAAGTTTCTTCTTACCTTTTGATATGGGTAATCCTTCAATGAAATCCATTGAAATTTCTTCCCATTTTTTGTTGGGAATATGTAACGGGTGGAGTAACTCATGTGCTAATTTTTCTTAACACTTGTTCCTCTAACAAAGGTCACATTTTGCTACATATTTTTGAATATATGCATGCATCCCTTTCCAAAAAAATGATTTATGAGCATTACAATATGTTTTGAAAAATTCGACATTGTAACATACCCATCCACCCACAGGTCGGGGTATGCTACTTTCAAGCCCACCCTTGGACTTCTTTCTCTTACCAATACCTTCTTAAATTAATAAGGATGCATAAAATAAAATATCTAATGACATGGGCAACAATAACCAACAAGCATGCATATTCCAAAGATTCAATTAAACGATAAATAAATACATAGCAAAATACATTCATGTACAGGAAAATAATACCATAACGGAGAGCACTTAGCTTTATAAAAGATGACACCAACTAGCTACAAACCTAGGATGTTCCACCCAACCACAAACACTATTTTTCCAAATCTCAACAGTAGTGTCACCCCCGAGCTAGGGATATGAATTCATAAGGATGGTTCCAGAGTGTTACTTGTCTTCCCAAACCAGTCAGTAGTCAAGATCTCACAGGTTTTCCCAACACTTGCAGCAATCCAAGTGCCCAACTCTCTTCTACCCATCCTACGCCACCCAAGAGAAAGGACCCCCACCCTCCTCTGCCATGTAGTCCCTCAGGAAGTCCTTCTCCTTCTAGGGCTCCAGTGCAACTGGTCCATAATATCCATGCTGGAATTATCAATATTCAAAGCTTTGAACAAAGATGGACATAGGCCAACGCATATCAGACAAGCAGGCCTCCAGTCATGGCTAGATTACACCAACGACCTATAAAACCAACAATACCATGGACACTCTTCAGTAGTTCGTTTCCCTTTCCCCAAGCCAAGACATAGATGAGGAAGGATGAATGAGTGATAGGTAAGAATGGAATGAATGAACGAGTGAGAAATTGAGTGAACGAATGAACAAATGAATGAGCGAATGAGAGAAGGAGAAAACCCCCCCAATTAGACTAGGGGTGGGTTTAAGTAATTCATGGGGAATCAAGAACCTCTTGGCCTCCCCTCAAGAAGCTCACGTAACTAATCCACTCCCTTAGACAAAAAGATAATAAAAATAGGAAATAAACATTTAGCCCCTCCAGCCCCCTCTCTTGTGAAATCATAGCCCCCTATAACTCTAGTCCTTATTTGTCTAGTAGCCAACAATGTGTTTATTATTAATAATGATCAAAAAAATTGCATTTCTTAAGCACACAAGCCTCTTTTAATTGTTTGGGCCCTCCATCCTTTGACAATTAACAAATTACATTATTTAATATGGGGCTCAAAATCTGGGGTGTTACATCCCCTCCCCCTTATTTTGGAACTATCCTCAATACATATACAAAATAGAGATCAAAATCTCAAAATGTATTCAAAAATTTGCAGGAACTCTACCTGCATGGCACCTTCATGCTCCCAGGTAGCATCTTCAAGACCGTAGCAGGTCCACTAAACTTTTACCATCTCTATAACTCGATTCCAGATCATTTTGACCTTTCTGTCCAATACCTGCACTGGCTAGACCTGAAATTCTCCCTCTGTCTCTACCTAAATCAGATGACAATCAATAACATGGTTAGGATCATGTACATATTTCTTTAGCAAAGAGACATGAAATACATTATGCACATTCATGGAAGCAAGAAATGCAAGCATGTATGCAACTAGCCCTATTATGTCCAATATTTCAAATGGACCACAGAATCTGGTTTCCATCTTTTTACAACTACCCAATTTCAAAGAGATTTTCTTGGACTTCACCTTCAGGAGTACATGCTCCCTTACTTTAAATTCTCTAGCTATCCTGCTCTTATCTGGATAAAATTTCTGTCTATCCCGAGCTGCCTTTAAATTTCGCTTGATCTTAATCATCTGGTCTTCCATATCCTTGAGAAACTTTGGCCCAAATACCACTCTATTTGTTGGGTTGTCCCAGCTCACTGGAGTATTGCATTTCCTACCATACAAGGCTTCAAATGGGCTCATTCTCAATTAAGCTTGATACCCATTATTATATGAAAACTCAACCAAGTGTAAGTAATCTTACCACTTAGATGGCTTATCCATCACATACATTCTCAACATATCTTCAATTACTCGGTTGACCCCCTCTATTTTCCCATCTGACCGTGGATGGTATGATGTGATAAAGCTTAGATTTGTACCAAATCCTTTAAAAAATCCCCTCCATAAATTGGAGGTAAAATTTGTATCTCTGTCTGATATAGTTGTCCTAGGTATCCCATGCAACCTAGAAATGTCCCTCATGTAAACCTCTACAATATTAGTAGTTGTATGTGTTGTTTTTACAAGAAAAAAATGAGCAGCCTTTGTTAATTTATCAACCACTACCATGATTGAATCATGTTTTCTTATTGTCTTGGGTAATTTAGTTATGAAATCAATGGTTATCACTTCCCATTTCTTCTCTGGAATTGGTAATTGCTTCATTAAACCCACTGGGTTCCTATGCTCAACCTTCACCTTATGACATTCCATACATCGAGCGATGTAATCAGAAACATCTTTTTTCATTCTCGACCAAAATAATTGGCTTCTTACTGCTTGAATTGTTTTTTGGTAACCAAGATGTCCAGCATAAGGAACATCATGCATTTCCTTCAATATCAAATTCCTCAGTTCTTCGGAACTAGGAACATAGATTATATTCTTATGCATAATTAATCCATCTTCCTTTATCTCCTACTCCTTTATTTTCTGTTGTACATCTCCTTGCTGTAAGATTTCCTTTATCTGTAGGTAATGTTGATCTATAACAAGATCATCTAAAATTCTGCTCTTCAATTCTGATTGATGCATACTAAAAATAGTATCATGCATGAGATGCACTCTTCTACTAAGTGCATCAACAACTTTATTCTCTTTTCCCTTGATATGCTTGATATCAAAGTCATATTCACTTAAAAATTCCAGCCATCTTGTTTTCTTGGCATTCAAGGTTGGTTGTTCAAAAAGATACTTCAGGCCAATGTGGTATGTCTTTAATTCAAATCTCTTCTCCATGAGATAATGCCTCCACATCTTCAAGGCGTGGACAATGGAAGTAATCTCCAGGTCATGCATGGCATAGTTCCTCTCATGTTCCTTAAGCTTTCTAGACTCATAACCAATGACATGTCCATTTTGTGTGAAGACTCCCCAAAGTCCTTCCTTACATGCATTTGTACATACCACAAAACTTTCATTTGGGTCAACATTATTTAACATAGGTGCACTAGTAAGTAATTCCTTCAACAGATTAAAATTCTCTTCACACTTAGGTGTCCATTCAAATTTAGTTCCCTTCTTTTGCAAAGAAGTTAAGGGATGAGCAATCTTAGAGAACCCTACTATGAACCTTTTGTAGTAACCAGCTAATCCCATAAAAGATATGACTTCTGACACATTTATGGGTGTTGGCCATCCTCTAATGGCTTCAATCTTATCTAGATCTATTGTTATGCCTTTCTCTGAAATAATGTGTCCCAAGTAATGGATCTTCTTTTGATAAAAAGAACACTTACTCAACTTGGCATACAACTGATGTTCTCTCAGCACTTGCAATACTAGTCTTAAGTGATGTTCATGCTCCTCTTTGGACTTGTAATAGACAAGTATGTCATCCAAGAATACTATGACAAACTTATCCAAATAATCTTTGAATAATCCATTCATTAAGCACATAAAGATAGTTGGTGCATTGGTTAGTCCAAATGGCACTAATACAAATTCATAATTCCCATACCTGGTTCTAATGGTTGTCTTATGAATGTCTTCTTCCTTGATTCTTACCTGATGGTATCATGACCTTAGGTCAATATTTGAAAATATCTTTGCTCCTCTTAGCTGATCAAAGAGGTCATCAATTCTGGGTAGAGGATACTTGTTCTTTATAGTATACTTATTTAGTTGTCAAAGTTCAATACACAGCCTCAAGGCTCCAACTTCCATCCTTCTTTTTGAAAAAACGTACTGGTGTTCCCCAAGGTGAAACACTTGGATGTATGTACCCTTTTTTCAACAATTCCTCCAACTGCATTTGTAATTCTTTTAACTCTGGTGTGCTCATTATGTAAGGTGTTTTTGACACTGGGGCAGCTCCTAGCACTAAATCAATTGAGAAATCTATCTCCCTTCTTGGTGGCAACCCTGGTATTTCTTGGAATACATCTTCAAATTATTTTAGTACCGAGAAATCTTCAAGGCTTGGCCCCTTTGTATTTTCAGGCTCTTCCACATGAGCTGCATACAATTGACATCCTTTTTCTAAAAAATCTCTTCAACTGTAAGGATGAAATCTCCCTTATAGAGATGGGTACTGGAACTCTTTTCATAGTGTTCTGTTTTGCATCTCCATCAAGACAGGTAAATGTCCTTCTATGACAATCTATGACAACATGATGTTTGTCCAACCAATCCATTCCAATTAGAATATAATAAGACCCCAAGGGTATGATATTCAAATCAACACTAGTATTCACGCCATTAAGACTTATGGAACAACTTTTGACAATATCATGGACTCTCCTTTTGGTTCCAGTGTCTAACTGAACCAAACTTGATTTTCCAAGCTTACTTTTCTCTAAATTTAATCTATCCACTATTTTAGGATAAATGTAACAATGACTTGCTCCTGAATCAATTAAAATAACAACAGGCTGATTTATGATCTTACCTTCCACCTCGATCATATTGGACTAGTATTATGCTTGTCAATCATCTAAAGTTGCATAAATCCTTCCCATATCTTTGAATTTTTTAGCCTCTTGGATCTTGTGCACAGTCTTTATTGTGTCCTTTCTATGTGGGAAATCCTTGTACAAGTGATATTATTTGCATCCCCAGCATTGGATTGGTGGTCTTCCCCTTTTTCCCAAGGAGTCTTATTTATTGGATTCACCCTTAGCATATTGATCTTGATGATTTCTATTAGGCTCATTCCTATTCAAGGGAGGTTTGAATCCTTTCTTCCTCTTATCGGACTTTACCTTCTTCTTATCCTTCCAATATTTCTGTAGGGATTCTCTTCCATGGCCTTCTCATACAGGTATTTATCCTTCCTGATGGCCTCAATCAAGGTCTTGGGCTCATCATACCTAATATTTTATTTATAAAAGGCTGGAAGTCCACTTAGAAATATCTGTATTTTCACCTTCTCATCATTAATGAACTCGACATACTTTAACAACCCCAAGAACTTCTTCTCATATTCTACCATAGTCATGCTTCCCAGCCTGAGTTCAAAGAACTCTTGCATCTTCTTGTCATAGAAATTCTCTGAGAGGTACTCCTTCTGGAAGTACTTCTTGAACTACTTCCAAGTGATCCTACTCTCATTAATGTGTTCAACTTGCTTCATTTTATCCCACCACATTTCATCTTTCTCATGTAAGTGGTAGGTGGAAATTCTAGCTTCTAGGTTTGATGAATAGTTATGAAATTGAAAATATCTCCTGAGTCCAAGAAACCATGCCTCATAATCATCTTCCATTTCTCTCCCACCATCAAAGGAAGGTGGCTTGAGCTTCCTCAACTCTCCTTGCAAACTGTCCAATTCATGTCTTCTTCTTTGGTGCCTAACGAGAGATACCTCTGGACTACTTATGGAATCTTCAGATGCATAAAAATTTCTTACTGAGTAAGGAGATGAGTGGTGTTTATGAGTTCTGCTAGCACTTCTTGAATAACCAACTCTTCCATGGTCATCTCTTCTTTCATGAAACCTTCCTCCTTTCCCTTGCTTAGAGCCATTCCTTGTTTTCCTCTGCAATTTTTTTAAGCTCTATAGCACTTAAGAATTTATCTAACTTTGCTCTCTCATCAGCCTCTCATTGTTTGCTTTGTAGCACTACACATCTATTTTCAGGCTTCTTATAGTTTCTATTAATTTTTCTTTCTCTCCTCTTCCCTCGCGTCCATTGGACTCTGTCTCTGCATTACCAGCTATGGTATTCTAGCCTTCGACCTCTCTATCATGGCTAGAGGATCCCTCACCTTCTTCCATCTCTCAAATATTCATTCTGAGATGATATGTTTAAATCTCTTAATTATGAAAAATGTGCAAGTGACCATTTTTTTAGAATTAAGAATATAAAGAAATTTTCTACACAATGCTACAAGTATTTTTTTTTTCTTCTTAGTTCATGAAAAATATATCCCCATTCTCTGCAAAATAACAATGTCATTTCATCCTTGGCTAATAAAGAATTTCATTCTGCGTAGGCGCTTCCCTCAAACCAGGTTTCAAGTGACCATAGTTTGAATCGAACAACTTACTCCCTTTCTTAGCACATTTCTCTGTGTTCTTTCACACGGGGCTTGTGCGAGCCATAAACCCACAACTAAGTTACCTACCAATCCCTTTTGTTTTCTTTACCTATTCATGGGATCAGTGTCGGGACCAATTCGTTTGGACTTCGGCCTTCGTTTGTTCTCTGTTATCAACTCTTGTTTCCTCCCGGAGTTACCCTTCGCCAAAATATCCATTAGCTCCACCTCAAGGATCAGACTATCAATATTTAATCTCCTGTCAAATGGATGACCCGACCCTCATCTGGAGGCTTCACAAGATTGACGGTCTATGAATTAATCAAGCATTGGGATAGATGATCCTCTATTAATTTGGTGCTTCAGGTATCTAGGACATTCAGTTCTTACACTGCTCAACTCCCATGGAGTGAAAATTCATCAAAGTGCTTACCCTGTCCTTCCACTACTTGATCCAATGGTTGAGAAAGGTCCTGAAGGGATCCTAAATCGACGATTTGTGTGCCTTCATGACTTCAGTAATTTGTACTTTTCACTCGTAGAGACTTGAAAACCAATGGAGTATCAATTCTCCAGACTACGATATCTACTGCCGCGTGTCTTCTGGGATCAATGGTTGATATGTACTCTAGAATTTAGGCCTTTGGGAGTTCTCAATCCAATGCAAACTGTCACATTTTTTTCCTCCGGAGTTACTAGTCTTTGGACTGCATGATCTATTGCCATGTGGTGAAATACTAGAAGAAGAAACGTGGCCAAATCAGGCAAGTGACATGTGTCACATTATAATTGACATTTCAATATTCCATAGGTTCAAAACTCACTGACACATGGCACATATCCCATGTGTCCATGTCCTCCTAGGTGACATCAGCAAGCCATGTCACTTCAAAAATTAGGGCTTCAGAAGATTTTACACTTGCATTCCTCAAATCTCCCAAACTCTGAATTTTCGAACTGCTTAACCTTCCAGGGTCCACATCACCTCCAGGTGACATCATCATGCCCCACCACTTCGGCTCTTTGGGCTTCAAGAGTTTCCACACTAGCACACTCCAATTCTCCCGAACATTGAATTCTTGAACTAACCAATCTTTCAACATGTGTCTCCCTTAACAGACAGTCCGGATTAACTCCGGAATTTGGGGCTTCAGAATATTTCTCCTTAGAAAACTTTGTTCCTCTCCAACACCGAACTCCCGAACCGTTGTGGGATCTAAAGCTCACAATCACCCATGCACATATTTGATGGTCCTCAATACTTCTGAAACCCACCGCTCTATCCAACGTTCGACGGACTTCAGGACTTCGTGAGATTTTCCTGCATGGAACATGAGGGCTCGCTTCTCCCAGAGTGCCAATCCTATAAACTACCGCAAGATCTATGGCCCAAATTTGTTTGCGCGCAGATATAATGGTTGAGACTTAAACCTACTCAACCTTTTTATTCACCTTCATTGGACAACCCTTGTTAACCTTCCCTCCGATCCAATGATCCCAGATCTCTCTTGATCCCATGGTGGCGATCACTCCCAAATCTGAAAGGGACAGTCACGATCCTTCGATCCCTTACAAAGGGTATTTGACATTCTAGCTTCTGTGTAGACTCTGCAATGCCATTCCTCTTAATATTTTTGACTTCAAGGTCATAAATCGATCTCAACCACGAGACTCTGACCAACAGAATCGGCCCATACTGTCTTGGTGTTTCAACTAGAAGCTCTGATACCAATCTGTAACATACCCAACCACCCATAGGTCAGGGTATGCTACCTTCAATCCCACCCTTGGACTTTTCTCTCTTACCAATACCTTTCTAAATTAATAAGGATACATAAAAGAAAAGATCTAATGACATGCACAATGATAACCAACAAGCATGCATATTCTAAAGATTCAATTAAACAATAAATAAACACACATCGAAATACATTCATATAAAGGAAAATAATACCATAACAGAGAGCACTTATCTTTATAAAATATGACACCAACTGGCTGTAGACCAAGGAAGTTCCACCCAACCAAAGACACTACTGTTCCAAATCTCAACAACAATGTCACCCTCGAGCCAGGGCTATGAATTCACAAGGAAGTTTCCAGAGTGTTACTTGGCTTCCCAAACCAGTCAACACTCAAGCTCTTAGATGTTTTCCCATCACTCACAGCAATCCAAGTAACCAAATCTCTTATACCTAGCTTGTGCCACCCAAGAGAATGGACCCCCACACTTCTCTGCCATGCAATCCCTTAGGAATTCCTTCTCCTTCTAGGGCTCCAGTGAAACTGGTCTAGAATCTCCATGTTGGAGCTCTCAGGACTCGCAGCTGTGAACAAGGTTGGACACAAGCCAACGCATCTCAGACATGCAGGCCTCTAGTCATGGCTAGATTACACCAACGACCTCTACATCCAACAATACCATGGCTACTCTTTGGAAATTCATTTCCCTTTCCCCAAGCTAAGACACATATGAGGAAGGATGAATGAGTGATAGGTAAGAATGGAATGAATATGAATGAACGAGTGAGAAAGTGAGTGAATGAATCAACAAATGATAAAATGAGTGAATGAGCAAATGAGCGAATGAGAAAATGAGAGAATGAGCGAATGAGCAAACCCCCCAATAACACCAGGGGCAGGTTTAAGTAATTTATGGGGAATCAAGAACGTCCTGGCATCCCCCCCAAGAAGCTCACATAACTGATCCACTCCCTTAGACAAAAGGATAATAAAAATAGGAAATAAATATTTATCCCCTCAAGACCCCTCTCTTGTGAAATCA
This sequence comes from Picea mariana, assembly GCA_032191745.1. Taxonomy (NCBI): domain Eukaryota; kingdom Viridiplantae; phylum Streptophyta; class Pinopsida; order Pinales; family Pinaceae; genus Picea; species Picea mariana. The sequence goes on along the minus strand of JASDQU010243988.1, from coordinate 8,145 downwards.
TAACCCCCTATAAATCTAGTCCTTGTTCGTCTAGTAGTCAGCGACGTGTTTATTATTAATAATGATCAAAACATTACATTTCCTAGGCACACTAGCCTCTTTTAATTGTTTGGGCCCTCTAGCCTTTTGAAAATGAAAAAATTACATTATTTAATATGGGGCTCAAAACCTGGGGTGTTACAGACATGATTTGCAGTTGGACAATAACGGGATTATTCAAGAACCTTGGATTTAAATCCTGAATTGGGATTTAAATAAATTCTTCCTTTATCCCATAAAATGTCATTCTTCCATTCAAAATTGGGGTATTGATTTAAATCATTTATTATGGAACAGATCTCTGGGTTTTTGGCATACTTGGTTCAGATTCCATTCAACCATTTGGGAATTGCTATTGATACTGCAAAACTTGTTCTTGTTCATATTTTCATGAGATAGCATCAACCACTATGTTGTCTTTCCCTCTTCTATGAGATATTTCCATATCAAATGTGGCAATTTTCTCTATCCATTTATGTTGTTCGATTGTCAATGTTTTTTGTTGTAATAAGTATTGTAGACTATTATGATTTGGACGTATCAAGAACTTGCTTACCAAGAGATATTGTCACCATTTTGTTAATGCGTGCATGATGGAAAGAATTTCCTTGTTGTATGTGGACTATAAGCATTCCTTTTTTCAAATTCTATTGGGTTTCCATATTACATAAAGAATGCTTCGTTCCTAAAACGTGAGGCCTCACATTTGATTACAAAAGGTTTCAAAAAGTTAGGTGTTGCTAACATAGGGGTTGTGGACATAATTTTCTTTAAATTTTCAAAACATGCTTATGCTTCCTTATTCCATTGAAAAGAGTTTTTCTTTAGGAGATTTGTTAGGGGAGTGGTTCAATGAGAATAGTTCTTGATGAATCTTCAATAGTATTCGACCAACCCTAGAAATCCTTTTAGCTTAGATATGCTTTTTGGCCTAGGCCATTTTGTGATCCTTTGATTTTCTTTGGATCTACTTTGAATCCTTTTTTGGATATAATGTGACTAAGATACTCTAATTCTTCCTTGCCAAATGTACACTTTGACATTTTTTCATAGAATTGATTTTCTTCCAAAGGAGATAATACTTGTCCCAAATGCTTCATATGTTCCTTCCATGTTTTGATATACACGAGGATGTCTTCAAAGAATACTAAGACATATTCCCTCAAGTATAGATGAAATAGCTCATTCATAGCTTCTTGGAAGGTAGTAGGGGCATTAGTTATCCCAAAAGGCATCACTTTGAATTCATAGTATCCTTCGTGTGTCTGGAAGGGGGCCTTAGATGCATCTTCTACTCTTACTCTAATCTGATAGTACCCTAATCTCAAATCAAGTTTTGAAAAAAAATATGGCTTCATGAAGTTCATCCAACATTTCATCGATGAATGGGAAATTTGTTCTTGATTGTTATCTTGTTTAACCCTCGGTAATCTATGCACAATATGAAAGAACCATCTTTCTTTCATACTAACACCACTGGAATTTCATATGGACTTTTGTGTTTTGTGATAACGCCACATACTAATAGGTATTGGACTAATATTTCTATTTTTGTTTTATGATGATGGGGATATCTATATGGTCTAACATTGACTGGACTTGATCCTAATTTAACTTCAATTACATGTTCAATTCTTCTTTCTGGTGGTAACTTCATGGGGAGGTATTGAAATACCTTCATGTGTTTTTTATTTAGTTCTTGTATTTCTGGAGTTATGTTGTTATGATTCTTGTATTTATATTTGGTGGCATTGGATGAAATAGGCGGTTGCTCCTTTTCGGATAAAATTTTATGTATGTTGAGATGATACAACTTGTGGTTGGGGAGGTTGGAACCCATATAATTTATACCTTTTCCCTTTCCACTTGAATTCAATGAAATGCTTCTGGTGATTGACTGAGTATGTGCCCAAGGTTTGTAACCATTGGACTCCTAAAACCATGTCTACTCCTCCCAGGAGTACGGTGTAGAGTTCTGATTCCAATTGAAATCTTGAATTTGGAGTTTCACCTTATGGAATTTTCCTATATTCTCAATTTTTTTTCCATCTACAACCATTACCTTCAAGTCTTGAAATGGATATACAAATAATCTGAGTTTTCTTGCAATATTGATGTCAAGAAAATTGTGGTTACTTCCTGTGTCAATTAGTATTCTGACATCATTTTTTATATGTACTTTTAATTTAAGAGCTTGTGGTTAGCTAATGCTTGTGATGGTTGTGAGCGATATCCTTGGTGTGTTGTCACATTTGAGTTTTGATGTGATATTTTGGGGGTTCTTGACTTCTTCACTATCTAATTCTTCTAAATCTGATTCATCATCTTTTTCATCTTAACGCGTATATATTTGTTTTGAGTTATCTTCTATTTGGCACATATGTATCGAGTCTCATTTCTCTCCACAACGTTTACATTTGCCTTATTTTATTCTTTGAGAACCCAAACTTCTTTTTTTATTGTCTCATAGGTTTGGTGGTATATATTTGTGATTTTTTCGTATTTGTAGTTTGAGACATGTTCCTTCTTGACTAAACCTTGTCAAATCTTGAGTGGCTATCTAGTTTGTCTTTTGCTTCCTTTTCCTTGCATCTTTCTATTTCGACAGTTGTAACCTCATGCAATTTTAACTCATCTTGCATATGTGGCTTGATACCACCTATGTAACATTGTAGTAATTGATTATTAGATAGTCCAAACACTCATGTAGTGAGGGATTCCTTTTGTTGTAACCTGGTGAGTTTTGAGAAAAAATCATTTTCGGAAATTTTGTGGAATCTTTAAAAAAAATCATTTTTGAAGGAATTCCAATTGTATGATTGAGTTATTCCTTTCCACCACTGGTACTAATTGTACGCACTTCCTTAAGGGTACATGGATGCATATTTAACCTTTTCTTCGTCTATAGTAACATTATATATATGAAAATATTCTTCAGTCTTTTTAAACCACACCACATTGGTTATCGCTTCCATTGTATTTTGAGAGTTATATTTTGGCTTTGCGGGGATATATCATTAAGGGATGATACTGTAATATCGGTTGGGGATTTGGTATTGAATCATAGGAGGGTGGTGGTGGTGGTGATGTGTTAGATTTCACTAGTACATATGACCAAATTTGTGACGGTTTTTCGCTGATATTGCCACACTTATCTATCCCAATTTCCACGAAAGACGAGACTTTTATTCATCTCTATATTTTTTTCGCTATATCCATGATCCAGGTGTGCATGAAAACATTGAAGAAATTAGATCTCCACATGTTATCACCATCAAGGTTGGTTAACCTTATGAATCGTCACAATTATGAAGAAACTTTGTCACAATTACAATGAACAACCATGGCAATTACAACAAAAGTTCGTCGCAATTGCGACGTTCATTTATGCCAAGCCAAAAAATAATGATGTAGATTTTGTATGTGAGACGAAAAACCGTGGCAACGTGAGACGAAAATCTATTGCAATTGCGACGAAAATTTATGCCAAGCCAAAAACTTACGACACAGATGTTGTATGTGCGACGAAAAAACGTGGCAACTTGCGACGAAAATTCATGGCAACTTGGGATGAAAAATTTGTTTCTGGCGAACTATCGTCGATATTGTGACGATGACTTTAAGTTTAAAAAAAAAATACACGACATATGGTAATTACCATATTACATTGTAATATGGTATACCATATTACAATGTAATATGGTATTACCATATTACATTGTAATATGGTATTACCATATTACATTGTAATATGGTAATGCCATATTAAATTGTAATATGGTATTACCATATTATATTGTAATATGGCATTCTATATTACATTGTAATATGGTATACCATATTACAATGTAATATGGAAATGCCATATTACAATGTAATATGGGAATCTTTCATACAATGAAGGAGTTGGATAACATAATGGGGGAACCTTTCATACACTGAAGGAGTTGAATAACATAACACTTGAAAATTTTGTTGGTGCAATCATAATATAGCCCAAATAAGATAAGGAATTGTACAACATAGTTTAGGCATTGAAGTACTACATGAATTATTTGTTGGGAAAACAAAAAAAAAATCACTTAAATCATAATATTTTATAATCCTTGTCAATTGATCCAATTCACAACAAAGCTTAGACTTCATGTGAATGGCATCCTGCAACATTTAGATTTGGTATTCAAGTATGATAAATATATACAAAATCACATGGTCAATTTCTTTTAAGACCTCTTTGTTTTTATTTGACCATAGCTCTAAAGTTAAACTCTTATGTACTTGAAGAATATAAGGGATTACCTACATCTAGCTCAAAGTTTGGAAAATGGTTAAAACCTTACAAAACTTGTATATATATATGCAAGTTTTGAGTCTTTGAGATGATTTTAGGCTTGAAGGAGGATTAAAGTATAAATTTCATAATTGTGTTGTTAAGAAAGGAGAGCCAAGAATAAGCTCATGTGGGAAGCTTGAAGTTGTAAAGTCAATATACATTTTAGAGTAAACAAGACTAAATAATATGGTAGTTTTTATACCATGTTAAAACATGAAAACAAGATGTAATTATCTTCTTCACTCATGTAAAGGTGCATTTTGGAATATCTACATTTATCATGTGTAGATATAATAGATTCTCAAGAAACTTTTAATCCACACTCTAGATGATAATGGATATAAGTTGAAGAGAATTATATCCTTTATTTACAATTGCATGGGTATCCCAAGGATATAAATCAAACATTGGTTCATTTGTTGTGAGGCTATAACATACCAATATTTGGGAAGATTGTTTGTCATTTATATATATATATAATTGTTAATTGCACAATTCATTGCTCACCTCAAATCCTCCACCCATGACTTTCTCATATTTTATTGTACTGACTTTAACTTGAAATTTTAGCCCTCAAAGTGGAACAATTAAGAAAATTGATCAATGAGAAAATATGCGAACTTCGTTAAAAAGAAAAATCCACGAACAT
>JASDQU010243987.1:85833-97871 GCA_032191745.1 Picea mariana | reverse complement strand
ATTCAAGCTAAGGAGGCAGCATCAGATTAAGGTTAGTTATGAATCTTTAGAATGAAATTGTTAATAAATTTTATTTATTGTAATATCAGATTTATTATGAAAAAATTGAGTGAATTTCAAAATTTCTGCTCTGTTTCAATTCATGGTAGTTTCAATTAATTGACGGTCACTACACGCGGCCTATCGATATGTCATCAAAATCAAGTAAAAGCTCAAACAAAAGACGTGACAATTTGGGCCTGGGAACCCCTCACAGCAAAAACCAGGAAAGGGCGGCCACAACCTACAGAACAAAGGATAGAGAAAAGATGGACAGTATCAGGACAACCAGTCCAAGCCACAAGCAAATAAGGACACTGGAAAGACAAAGAAGGATACCGGGAAGTGGTGCAACTTCCATAAGAGCCCTTGGCATAACATTGTTGATTGTCGCTCAAAGAAGTCGCTGGTGGCCGAAGTGAAAGCCTCTGAATCAGATGCGGTTTCTGACTCTGAGTCAGAACCAAAAAGAGGAAGATGGATCATTGACGCGGAGCCTAGTTCCACCGTTTCTACCACCAAGCTCCATCCTAATGAACCATACGAGCCAGAAGAAGGCGAGCGCCTTTTCCATTCACAGATGTGGGTAAAAGGCACCCAACTGCACTTCATCGTTGATAGGGGTAGCCAGAAGAACCTCATCTTAGTAGAGGTCATCAAGTGGCTGGACCTATCGACAACGCCACACCCGCAGCCCTACACCATTGGATGGCTCCGCCAAGGAAGAAATCTTCGCATCAACCAACAGTGTCGACTATCGTACGACATCAAGCCCTTCAAAGATGAGGTATTGTGTGATGTTTCTCCTCTCGAAGTTTGTAATGTTCTTTTGGGCCAACCTTATTTATGGAAACGTCATGTTGTATATGAGTCTAGGCCTCGTAGTGTTACTATTAATTTTAACAACAAATTGTACAGGATACCTGAGGAAGTCCCTCCTAGTGCTATTTACTTGATCTCTTCCAAGCAATGCAGGAAGGTCATCTCTCAGACCAGGAAATTTGTCTTCTTCGCGATTCGCTCTCAGAGTAAGAAAAAGATCGCAGCCACATCCAACGCCTCTGTGGACGATCTCTCCACACAACAGAAGTAAGTGGATAAGGTCGTGGAAGAATACTTAGATGTCTTCTCCTCTCCTACCAGTGTACCTCTGCACTGTCAGGTCAAGCATCCCATCAATCTGGCCCCAAGCGCACCGCTACCCAATGGGTCGGTCTACTATCGCTTTCTGTTAGAAAACGAGGAGATCAAGAGGCATATCCAAGAACTTCTCCACAAGGGGCAAATTCATCCCATCTCATCGCCTTGTGGGAGCCCAATCATATTGGTGTAGAAGAAATATGGGACCTGGCAACTCTGCATTGATTACTGGGCCCTGAATAAAATCACAGTCCGAAACTAGTAGCTGATTCCCCGAATTGACAGCCTCCTTGATCAGCTCACAGGGGCCAAATACTTCAGTAAGATTGATCTGAAGTCTGGCTACCACCAGGTCCCAATAGAACATACAGATGTATGGAAGACCACCTTCAAGTCAAAAGAAGGTATTTTTGAATGGTTGGTCATGCCCTTTGGTTTCACAAATGCTCCAGCAACTTTTATGAGGATGATGGACGATACACTGCGACCTTTCACTAGTACTTTTGTAGTGGTGTATCTGGATGACATCCTCATCTACAACAAGACTTGGGCGGAACACTTGCAGCATATTCAGCACGTTCTGCACACCCTGTGGCAGCACAAACTATATGCAAACTTGGAAAAATTCTCCTTCAGCATGGACAAGGTCCACTACTTAGGCTACATCGTTGATCAACATGGTGTGCATGTGGATCTAGCCAAGATCCAGGTCATTCATAACTGGCCAGCCCCAACCACACTCTTTGAGCTTCGGAGCTTCTTGGGCCTTGCCAATTTCTATCGCAGGTTCATGTTGGGATTCTCTCATATCACATGGGCCCTCAGCCAAGTAACCAGGGGTGGAGGTAAGGAAAAATTTGTGTGGGGCATGTCCCAACAACAAGCCTTCAATGACTTAAAGCAACGCTTGTGATCATCCTTGGTACTTTCATTACTGGACCTACAACATCCCTTTGAGATCAAGACAGATGCTTAAGACTATGTTGTGGGCATCGTTCTTACTCAACATGGCCACCCCGTGGCGTATCATAGTGAGACACTATCAGATGTTTTCCATAAGTACCCTACTTACGACAAAGAAATGTACTCCATTGTGCAAGCCTACTGCCAGTGGAGACATTACATTCTTGGAAAGGAGACAGTGATCCACATTGATCACAAGCCACTACAATTCATGCAGACCTAAGGAAAATTGCATAATGACCAGCATCATAAGTGGTCCACATACTTACAACAGTTCTACCTCAACATTAAGTATAAAATAGGAAATACCAACTGAGTTACCGATTGCCTCAGTCGAACTCCAGTCGCAGCACTCACCACAGTGCTAGACTCTTGCGGCCATGAGACCTCTAGATGGCCCCACCTCTATGAGATAGACCCTAACTTCTCCACCACCTACCAAATGTTGGGAGAAAACTCAGTGGTCACTAATTTCCATCTTCAGGATGGGTTGTTGTGTCGTCTGGTCCATATCTGCATTCCATCAAGTGAGCGCACGAAGTAGATCTGGGAATCTCACTACAATCGGGTGGGAGGACACTTTGGCATCAAAAAGACAGTGGCAGTTCTGCAAAAACATTTCTACCAGCCAAAACTTCGACAGGATGTCGGAAAGTATATCAGGTCCTACACCACCTACGCTATTGCCAAATCGACCACTAAGAAACAGGGCCTGTACACCCCTCTTTCTACTCTTGACAAGTCGTGGGAATCCATATCCATGGACTACATGTTAGGCCTCCTGTCCACCAAGAGGGGCAATGACTGTGTTTTTGTGGTTGTTGATCGCTTTTCCAAGATGGCGATTCTGGTTGCCTACAAGAAGAACATCACTGCAGAGGCCACTACCAAGCTCTTCTTTGAACACGTCTGGGTACACTTTGGGATCCCAAAAACCATTGTCTCAGATCGATACAGCTGGTTCCTCAGCACATTCTAGTTGAGCCTTTGGTCACTGTTGGATACTAGGCTCACCAAATCCAGTCCCTTCCACCCCTAGACAGATGGCCAAACTGAGGTTGTCAATCGGATGATCGTACATATCCTATGCATGTACAATTCCAAGCACCTCTGCACATGGGATGAGAGTCTTCCCTATGTCCAGCATAGCTACAATTGAGCCCTGCATAGCTCAACTCGCCACAACCCCTTTCAAGTGGAGTTGGGATTCCAACCATTGGGCCCCATGGATGTTGCACTACCCCTGGCGAACACCTCGACCGACTCGTTCCTTGTTCCACCAAAAGATAACAAAACCACCCGATTCATTGAGAGGATCCATCACATCTACCAATAGGTTCAGGATATTTTACAGATGTCCAATGCCAAGTACAAGCAATGCCATGATCAACACCTGGTGCCACATAAGTTTCAGGTGGGTGAAAAAGTTTGGTTGCACTTGCAGAAAGAACGTCTTACATGGCCCCATCGGAAGCTTCACCCACTCCATTATGGGCCATACACCATCACCAAGGCTGTAGGTGAAAACGATTTTGTGCTTAACATTCCCCCTTTCCTTGGCCTGCACCCAGTCTTCAACGTGGCTCTCCTTCAGCCATATTTCCCACCATTATTGGACACCTCGGAGATAGAAGAGCAGTTGACACCAACATAACTCAACCCCGACTACATGCAACAGGCATCCAGTGATCAAATTGTGGACACACAGATCAAGGGCACCCGACAATAAAGGATCCAACTTTATCGAGTTGTCAAAGTAGAGCAGCTCCTGCACCAAGGCAAGTGGCTCACCCAGGGCCAAATTCAGTAGAAATTTCCTCATCTGATGGGAGAACTCAACACAATGGATACCATTGCTTCCTAAGGGGGGAGGATTGATCCATATGGATTTCAGTGGACTCCCACTTATTCCAACTGGTTCATTTTGGCAATTTTCTAGTTTGGCAGTGTTTTCCTAGTTTTCAGGTCCCTGACTTGCGGGGCCGTTTTGAGGCCCTAAACAAAGTTTTTAGAGATCACCACAATCGAAAATTCCCTTTACTAAATCAAACCAAAATGTGTAGTCCTCGAATATACATTTCCAACGAGCTATCGTGAGACTAAAACGAAGATTGTATGCAAAAGTTACGACCCCGGGAAGTTGACCTACTAACATACCCAAACGGAGCCCACATGACTTTTGGCGCTTCATCTCCCAGGGTTAGGTTTTTGGATGTCTAGGGTTTTTGAAAGTCTTGTTTATTGTAAAAATTCCTTCATAGACTCATTGTAATCATCTTCTTGCGAATGAGCGTAGCCATCACATCTCTTCTTAGAGATAAGCCACCACCATTCCAGCAAGCTTGTTTTCCGTTGCATTTTACAGTTTCAGCTTATTTCCTTATTGAATAGAAAACCAGTTTTACTGTATCTCTGTTATTCTGTGTTAAGCATCTTTTAATAATCTGTATTCATTTTGTTCTACTCATAAAATATGGATCATATCACTTCCTTGCAAAGGAAGGAGAAGAAATTACAGTGGACAGAGGAATGTGAGAAAAGATTCCAGCAATTGAAGAAACGGTTAACCAGTTCTCCAATCCCGAGGATTGAAGATTCGAATGAAGATTTTGTGGTGTGCACAGATGCATGCAAAGAAGGACTAGGAGGATTCCTCAGTCAGAATGGATTCATAATATGTTATGAATACAAGAAGTTGAAAGAGCACGAAAAGCACTACACAGCTCATGATTTAGAGCTGGCAACTATCGTTCATGCTCTAAAGAAATGGAGGAATTACCTCATGGAAAATAGGTTTGAGCTAAGGNCAACCAACCTTGAATTCTAGGTAGAGTAGGTGGTTAGAGTTTATTTATGAATATGACTTTGATATCAAGCATATCAAAGGAAAAGAGAACAAAGTGGTTGATGCACTCAACAGGAGAGTGCATGAATTGCATGTTACAACCATTAGCATGTACCGAACTGATATTAAAGGCAGAATTTCAGAGGTTACAATTGCAGATTTGAAGTACAGGGATTTGGTAGCGAAGCTACTGAAAGGTAAGACATTGCAAGGAGTGGAAAATTATAAATTGGAAACTAATGGAGCACTTCTGTACAAGAACAAAATTTATATACCTAATGTCCAGGACTTAAAACTTATGATTTTGAATGAAATGCATAATGTGCCTTATGCTGGGCACCCTGGATACCAGAAGATTGTTGAAGAAGTCAAAATCCATTACTTTTGGCCAGGTATGAAGAAAGAGATTGCAGAATACATCGCCAGATGTATGGAGTGTCAGAAGGTTAAAGCTGAGCATAGACACCCAGCAGGGTTGCTATAGCCTTTACTCATTCCTGAGTGGAAGTGGGAGGTAGTGACAATGGATTTCATCACAGGATTTCCCAGGACAAGCAAGCCACATGAATCAATCATGGTGGTGGTGGACAAGCTTATGAAAGTTGCCCACTTCATTTTGTTAAAGACTACTCACAAGGCAACGAATGTTTCTGACATATTTATGAAGAAAGTGGCACAATTGCACAAAATTCCCAAGACAATTGTGTTTGACAGAGACCCAAAATTTACCTCAAATTTCTGGAAAGGGTTATTCAAGGGGTTTGGAATGAATCTTAATTTTAGCACACCCTATCATCCTGAGTTTGATGGGCAGACAAAGCAAGTGAATCGAGTGATAGAAGACATACTAAGGATGTATGTGATGGACAAACCATCTAAATGGGAAGCCTACCTACACTTGGTAGAATTCACCTACAATAATGGGTATCACGCATCGTTGAAGATGAACCCATTTGAATAACTTTATGTAGAAAGTGCAATACTCCAATAAGTTGGGATAATCCAGCTGATAGGGCAGCAGTTGGGACAGAGTTTCTCAAGGAAATGGAAGAACAAATGCTAAAAATTAAGTATAATTTGAAAGTTACCCAAGACAGGAAGAAAAGTTATGCTGATAAAAACAAAACGCACAAAGAGTTTAAAGTGGGCGATAATGTTTTCCTGAAAGTGAAAACCAATAGAAGTTACCTGAAGTTGGGAAACTACGCCAAGTTGGAAGCCAGATTTTTTGGGCCATTTGAAATCCTAGAAAGGATTGGTCCAGTTGCATATATGCTTGCATTATCTGAATCCATGACTGTACATAATATGCTTCATGTTTCATTGCTTAAGAAATATATATCTAATGCTAATCATGTCATCGATTGGAATGTGATTCAGGTGGAGCAAGAAGGTATCTTACAAGTGAATCTTGTGCGCATATTGGACCGGAAAAGAAAACAACTCCAAAATTGAGCCATAAGGCTTGTAAAGTTTCAGTGGACCTAGTATGGTCCTGAGGACGCGACATGGGAGCATGAAGATGCTATGTGGGCAGAATACCCGCATCTTTTTGAAGATTTTGAAAATCTTGTTGATACTATGTAAAAGTTGCACTGAGGATAGTGCAAAAATAAGGGGAGGGGATTGTTATACCCCAAGGACGTGCCCTAGTTATATTATGAATTGTAATCATGTTTTGTAGGCTGGTGAGTCGAGTATTGATAAGTTGGTGGGCTTATGTGTGTATTAGGCCGGAGAGCCTAAGTGTTAAAGGCCAGGAGCCTGATTTTGTATATGTAATTATGTAGAACATTAATAAAGATTAAACATCACTACGTGCAGACCAACCATGAAGAAAGAGTGATGGGGGATTAAGCTTCCACAGGGTGGGTAAGGGAAAAGGGGTTGAAAGGTTGGAAAGAGGGGCTAAGATTAGGGGATTAAGTCCTTGAGAATAATAATTTAATATTATTCCAAAGTTATGTGAAACACATGTTTTTTTTTATCCTAAGTTCTAGGAGAAGCAACGCATGCAGCTCCAACGTGTGAAAAAAGGGAACGCATGCAGCTCTAGGAAGACAAGTGTTGACCTGGGCGCATGCAGTTAAAAGTTGAAGCATCAACTGAGTTGGAGGTTCGTTCTGCCAGTTTTCCGGATCCTTCGTCTGAAACCGTGAGGCCTCTGTGATCAACCTCTGCTTAATTTTCTTGTCACGCATCCTGAAAACGAGAATCGTGAATCCAAATGATGTATTTTCATGAATCTCATGGCCTCTATATTCGACCTTTGCAATATTCATGCAGGCACTTGAAAACCGAAAATACGTGAACCATTCTATGTCTTCTGAGGAATCCGATACCTGATTAATCACCTTAGTTGTGCCATGTTTTAGCATGGGTTGTTGCATCCTACGGTGTCATTCCCATATATTGTTTCTACTGTCATCCCTATGTGAATGAGTGATGAACCGTTCTTATTGTCCCCACCTGGCTGGAGCTGAGTAGAGGAGTTTGCTAAAGAAGTGGGTTTCAAGGCCCGTGGTAAAAGAGGCAGGTTGTCAGGCCTATGAGAAGCTCTCTCCAAGTGAGAGAGTCTGTTGGAAAGTGGTTTTCTCCTAGAGAGAGTCCAGCACCAGCTACAGAGCTCTCAAAATTATTGATCTGGCCTATTTTTGAGACCCAGAGAGGGAGGTGAAGTACCGATGGACTGTGCTTGTGAAGGTGTATACTCCTGGGTGGAACAGGCATGTGGGGAATGAGAGTCTGTGAGTAGTGGCCGTAAGAAGGATCCTAGAAAGAATCCTTCCGGTTGAATTGTGCATTTTTCCTATAACCTCAGCCTATTCTAGGATTCCCTTGCCTTGGGTGGAGCTTAGTCCCAGCTCGAGGGTGACCCACTGTTGAGTGTGATGAGAAGCGTGGTCTAAGGCTGGGAGGTTCGTGGAAGGCCTGCACGTAGTTGGTGGATTTACTACAGTTTCAAAGATAAGTATCATTATGTGTTTAATTTCAATTAAAATGCATGTCTGTGATGCCTATAATATTATCATGTTTTCCATTGCAAGTCGAATTATTGTTAATTCTATTTAAGTCTGTATGATTGTAGTAACTCTATTTTAAACGTGTTAATTTGATTTAATATGCATGTTATATATATATATATATATATATATATATATATAAGTATGAGAACGTTTCGCGTAGTAGCATTGCCCGACAGTGGGGTTGATGGTCGGGGATGTTACAATGTGACAGGGAGGAGGTAACAATTTCATGTGATGTGACAGGGAGGAGATATCACTTAGGGTTCCAAAAATAAATCCTTATATTATTTGAGGAGAGGCTAGAGTGTAGGCAATGTGGGATAAGTAGTATTTTCAAGTTTCTCTTGGCATATGACACAAAGGTACATGCACTCTTGGAGGGCCACTTGGAGGACCACTGAATTATCGAATAGGTCTAGGGAGGGTGACTTAGTTGATGAATGAAAGCTAAATTATTTTCCATATTTCGTAAGTGTGTACATATTATTGTGGAAACCATAGTGGGTGAAAATGATCATATTGATAAGGTTTTCTCAGGAAAATGCTTTAACAGTCCAACAGAGTTGCATTGAAAGTAGAAGTGTCAATGAAATGGTGGCTAATGAAAAATTCCCTTCACATTTATAAGAAAATAACAATTGTTGAATGTCCTCCTTAATACAACCAAGGTGATAGCATTGTAGATGATGGTTGTAGGGGGGATAATGCTTTTATGAGAGCAACAAAGACTATATTTTTCTGACTTTTGTTATCAATAATGAGAGTGGCCATGCAATCCTTTAGTTGGTAATTATGGGTGAAGAATATCTAGCAATCTTTATGCTGGTAATATTATGCCATGAGAAATAACCATGGATATCGTTTAATGGATATTTTTATTTCTGGAATAGCATTAGGTTTGGAAGTTAATGAAGGAATATGGTATGGTTCATAAAACAAAGTCTTCATGGAGCATTAGTGTTCGAGATTGTGGAATTTGGAGGCATTTTGGGAAGTACTCTTATGAGAAGTACATTATTGATGCAAATCACTCTTATGAAAAGTACATTATTGGCTAGTGCATGGAGGGGAAGAGGAATTCACAGGAGGAGACATAGTTTGATTAAGAAGGTTGGTGGGAAGTTTCAATGATGGGTGTCGGTTTAATGGAATATTTCATACCTTTCTGATATGTAAACTACCATGGATATTCCATTGGAACAATTTATCACAACAAATCTAATAAAATACTGAAATCCTTACTGAGAAGGTTAATTTCCTTTTAATCTCAGATTCGTTAATTAATGGTTCTCTGCTTAAAATATATGAGATATATGAAATGTGAAAAACAAAGAACATAAATAAACACACACACACCATCCACAAATAAAATCAAGATATAACCTAGGAAACCCAATATGGGAGAAAACCTAGCTAGAAGGTGGGGTCTCTCTTCTTTCTTTTATTCAAATGCAAATACAAAGAAATATGCACTCTCTATGGAGTTTCCTTTGACATTGTGCCCTGTATGGATTCTACATGATCTCTCCTCCTATGTTATGCTCTCAAAAATACCACTCCTATGTGCTATTCTCAACTATGGAACAAATACAATGCTAACAATGGAACCCCTTCTCCTCCTAACACCCCGATATTTAATATTGTTCGATAGGCATCTAGGGGTATGGTTTTGACCCTCAAACCTCAATTATGATAAGGTTTTGGACCTTATAGAATATTATTTAAATTCCATACATGTCTAGATCCATATGTGTGAGTAACAAGGGCTAGCATGGCATCCTCTCGTACCATGGTGGTCAACACTGTAGGTCAACTTGATGGAAGCATATTTTTTGCATACAAGTTCCGATTGAGGTGTTTGACTCACTGTTGGAAAGGTCTCGGAGTGTAGAACACTATGAAGGGTGCGTGTGCGAGTTTTAGACAATGTGACCCCCAAAAATTCATGTAATTCCTCAAAATGGATTCGTAAGGTTTTGGACCCCAATTTTCCAAATTGGGACCTGTCATTAAAATGACACTACAAGTTATCTCCTCCAATTGTTTCCACTTTGAAAGCATTGAGATAGATGAAAAATTATATAATGATCAAATCCAAATCATACATCCCCATTTAGGGAAGCTTTTGGTCCCAAAAATATTTACTGAATGAGGATAGGAAATTTCCCCTCTACTTTCTCCCTAGAGTATTGTTTTGCTTTGTATAAAGGTTTTCCTTTCAACCCAATCTACCAAAGGCCATGTTACCCCTGTCTTGTAGTTTTGAACCTCATCTAAAAAATTATGTCCTTTGCCAACTTTACCTGTGCATCTGGTGCTAATTCCTCTATGGAAGGTAGGACCTTCTCCTCCTCAAGATCCAACATAGAAGGCTCGTAGAGTTTTAGATTCTTCACATTCACCATTGAGTAAATGTGCATGTATGGGGGTATACTAAGTTTGTAGGCATTATCTCCCATCTTCTCCAATATCACAAAATGACAACAGTAAAAAGGGTTTTCAAGTATTTGCGTAGCACTGCTAGTTATGGATTGTGCTACCAAGGAAGACCAAGATTGGACAGAGTGTTGGATATACATGGCTTTGTGGATTCAGACTGGGTCGAAGATCTGGATCGTAGGAGATCTACAAGTGGGTATGTGTTTAACCTGTTTGGAGGAGCGATAAGTTGGATGAGCAAAAGGAAGGTTGTAGTGGAACTTTCAACAACAAAAGTTGAATACATGGAATCCATTCATGCAAGTAAAGAAGCAGTATGGTTACAAAGATTGTGTTCAGGTATTAGGTTGGTACAACAAGCTGTAAGGATATATTGTGACAGTCAAAGTGTAATTTTTCTAGCGAGGAACCCAGCTTGTCATTCAAAGACAAAGAATATTGATATTCAATATCACTTTGCGAGAGACATGCTTGAAGAAAAGAAAGTGTTGTTGATGAAGGTGGACACTTTGAAGAATGTTGCAGATTCATTAACAAAATATGTGAGCATTGAGAAGTTCTCTTGGTGTAGAGGATCCATGGGCATTGCTACCCTGGATTGTTGACTATGTAACCCTATAACCTTGTAACTCCTTGTATGAAAAGAAAACAACAAGTGGGAGAATGTTGGGTATGTTAATTTCATATTGATATTTCTTATTCTACTCCTAACCTTTGAAGATAACAATGTTAATATTGACCCTATAATCTCAAACAGATGTATCCAAGGTCTTGGGTATGTGTTATATTCCTTGCACGAGCAGTTGTGTCTACGTTGTGTCGAGTGCGTAGGGGGGTTTGAGGGGGGTTGCAGGGGGAAGACAGCCCCCCGCACGAGGGTTCGAGAGAAATGCCCCCGAGAATTTTTTTTTTCCTCGGGAAACATTTCACATTTTTGCCTCGTTTTTCATGTTTCCTTGATTTCCGTGTCCATTGTTGGACAATTTTTTGGCACATGGTTTTTCCTCGATGGTTTTCTATTTCTGGTTAAGGAATTATGGTTGTTGACTAATCCAGGTCATTGGGTTAGGGTTTTGGATGTCGTTGGCTCCTATATGTATATTGTATTGCAAACAATGTAACACTATGAATGAATATAGAATATGTTGGTTTTCCTGGTTTGAGTTTCCATGGTTTAGGTTTCCAGGGAAAAAATCTCTGTGTAATGTTTGTATTTTTCATTGTATCTTTTCTGATCTTTTACTGAAAATCAGTTTGCAGTAAATATTATACAAGTTTAAAATCTACAAGACGAGAAAGGAAGAAAAACACTTCTGGTCGAGACCTAATAACAACTTCAACATGTCTCTACTCACTCCTTAGGATGCAACACTATGGGTTTAAAACCCTAGTCCTAACTTATTACTAATGCACAAACACTTTGCTTCTGGAAAAATAATAACAACGATTAAAATATTGTTGCATATTTTTGAAACGATATAATTAAATTTTTATTTTTAATGCATTTCCATTTTATTTTTTTTAAATTAAAATAATTAAAAAAAATATATATTTTTCAAAATACAAAAATTTACAAAATCGATAAA
>JASDQU010243987.1:71054-84776 GCA_032191745.1 Picea mariana | reverse complement strand
TTCTCAGGAAAAGTTCTTCTTCCTTCTCTCTTCAGGAACTCAGGCCACTGTGACCCCTCTAAAGGCAATAGATAGGTTTACATCATTAACGATCATAGGGATGACGAAAATAATGTGTAACACTACCCAATGGGTCTATCTACCACCGCTCTCTGTTAGAAAACGAGGAGATCAAGAGGCAGATCCAAGAACTTTTCCACAAGGTGCACATCCGTCCCAACTCATCGCCTTGTGGGAGCCCAATCGTATTGGTGCAAAAGCAAGACGAGACCTGGCAACTCTGCATTGATTACCGAGCCCTAAATAAAATTACAGTCCGGAACCGGTACCCGATTCCCTGAATCAACGACCTCCTTGATCATCTCACAGGAGCCAAATACTTCAGTAAGATTGAACTGAAGTCTGGCTACCACCAGGTCCAAATAGAACATACAGATGTATGGAAGACCACCTTCAAGTCAAAAGAAGGTCTTTTTGAATGGTTGGTCATGCCCTTTGGTTTGAAAAATGCTCCAACAACTTTTATGAGGATGATGGATGATATCCTGCAACCTTTCACCAGTACTTTTGTAGTGGTGTATCTGGATGACATCCTTATCTACAACAAGACTTGGGCAGAACACTTGTAGCATATTCGGCAGGTTCTGCACACCCTGCAGCAGCACAAACTATATGAAAACTTGGAAAAAGTTCCTTCGGCATGGACAAGGTCCACTACTTAGGCTACATCGTTGATCAGCATGGTGTGCATGTGGATCTAGCCAAGATCCAGGTCATCCGTGACTAACCAGCCCCAACCACACTCTCTGAGCTTTGGAGCTTCTTGGGCCTTGCCAATTTCTATCACAGGTTCATGTTGGGATTCTCTCATATCGCATGGGCCCTCAGCTAAGTAACCAGGGGTGGCGGTAAGGAGAAATTTGTGTGGGGCATGTCCCAACAATAAGCCTTCAATGAATTAAAGCATCGCTTGTGCTCATCCTCGATACTTTCATTACCGGACCTGCAACATCCCTTTGATATCGAGACAGATGCTTCAGACTATGCTATGGGCACCATTCTCACTCAACATGGCCACCCCGTAGCGTATCATAGTGAGACACTATCAGATGTTTTCCGTAAGTTCCCTACTTACGACAAAGAAATGTACTCCATTGTGCAAGCCTTCTGCCAGTGGAGACATTACATTCTGGGGAAGGAGACAATCAGCCACATTGATCACAAGCCACTACAATTCATGCAAACCCAAGGAAAATTGCAGAATGACTGCCATCAAAAGTGGTCCACATACTTACAACAGTTCCACCTCAACATCAAGTATAAAACATAAAGTACCAACCGAGTTACCGATTTCCTCAGTCGACCTCCAGTCGCGACACTCACCATGGTGCTAGATTCTTGCGGCCATGAGACCTATGGATGGCCCCACCTCTATGAGACAGACCCTGACTTCACCACCACCTACCAAATGTTGGGAGAAAACTCAGTGGTCATTGATTTCCATCTTCAGGACGGGTTGTTGTGCCATCAGGCCCATCTCTACGTTCCATCAAGCGAGCGTGCAAAGATGATCTGGGAATCTCACTACAGTCGGGTGGCAAGACACTTTGGCATCGAAAAGATAGTGGCAATGCTGTAAAAACATTTCTACTGGTCGAAACTTCGACGGGATGTCGGCAAGTATATCAGGTCCTACACCACCTGTGCTATTGCCAAACCGACCATTAAGAAATAGGACCTGTACACCCCTGTTTCTACTCCTAACAAGCTGTGGGAATCCATATCCATGGACTACATGTTAGGCCTCCCGTCCACCAAGAGGGGAAATGACTATGTTTTTTTGGTTGTTGATCGCTTTTCCAAGATGGTGATTATGGCCGCCTACAAGAAGAACATCATTGCAGAGGCCACTGCCAAGCTCTTCTTTGAACGTGTCTGGGTACACTTTGGGATCCAAAAAACCATTGTCTCAGATCAGGGCAGTCGGTTCCTCAGCACATTCTAGTCGAGCCTTTGGTCACTGTTGGAAACTAGGCTCACCAAATCCACTCCCTTCCACCCCCAGACAGATGTCAATACTGAGGTCGTCAATTGGATGATCGTACATATCCTTCACATGTACAATTCCAAGCACCCCCGCACATGGGATGAGAGTCTTCCCTATGTCTAGCATAGCTACAACCGAGCCCTACATAGCTCTACTCGCCATAGCCCCTTCCAGGTGGGGTTGGGATTCCAACCATTGGGCCCCACGGATGTTTCACTACCCCTAGTGAACACCTCGGTCGAATCGTTCCCTGCTCCACCAGAAGCTGACAAAGCCACTCAATTCATTGAGAGGATCCATCACATCCGCCAACAGGTTCAGGATATTTTACATATGTCCAATGCCAAGTACAAGCAACGCCATGATCAACACTGGGTGCCACATAAGTTTCAGGTGGGCGACAAAGTTTGGTTGCACTTGCAGAAAGAACACCTTACAGGGGCCCATTGGAAGCTTCGCCCACTCTGGTATGGGCCATACACCATCACCAAGGTTGTGGGTGACAATGCTTTTGCGCTCAACATTCCCCCTTTCCTTGGCCTGCACCCAGTCTTTAACATGGCTCTCCTTCAGCCATGTTTCCCACCATTATTGGACACCTCAGAGATAGCAGAGAAGTTGACACCAACAGAACTCAACCTTGACTGCATTCAAAAGGCATCCAGTGATCATATTGTGGACACACAGATCAAGGGCACCCAACAACAAAGGATCCAACTTTATCGAGTTGTCAAAGCAGGGCAGCTCCTGCACCAAGGCAAGTGGCTCACCCGGGGCCAAATTCAGCAGAAATTTCCTCATTTGAGAGGGGAAATCAACACAATGGAGACCATTTCTTCCTAAGGGGGGAGGATTTATCCATATGGATGTCAGTGGCCTCCCACCTATTCCAACTGGTTCATTTTGGCAGTTTTTTTCCTAGTTTTCAGGTCCTTGACTTGCGGGGTTGTTTTGAGGCCCTAAACAACATTTTTAGAGATCGCCACAGTTGAAAATTCCCTTTACAAAATAAAAGAAAAATGTGTAGTCCTCGGATAGACTTTTCCAATGGGCTATCGTGTGCCTAAAATGGATATCGTATGCAAAAGTTACAACCGCGGGAAGTTGACCGACTAACTTACCCAAACGGAGCCCACATGACTTTTGGCGCTTCATCTCCTAGGGTTTGGTTTTTGGATGTCTAGGGTTTTTGACATTCCTATTTATTGTAAAAATGCCTTCAGAGCCTCATTTTAATCATCTTCTTGTGAATGAGCGCAACCATCACATCTCTTCTCTGAGATAAGCCACCACCATTCCAACAAGCTTGTTTTCCGTTGCATTTTACAATTTCAACTTATTTCCTTATTGAATAGAAAACCAATTTTACTGTATCTCTGTTATTATGTGTTAAGAATCTTTTAATAATCTGTATTCATTTCGTTCTACTCATAAAATCTGGATCATATCACTTCCTTGCAAAGGAAGGAGAAGAAATTTCAGTGGACAGAGGAATGTGAGAAAAGCTTCCAACAATTGAAGAAACTGTTAACCAGTTCTCCAATCCTGAGGATTGCAGATTGAATGAAGATTTTGTGGTGTGCACAGATGCATGCAAAGAAGGACTAGGAGGATTTCTCAGTCAGAATGGATTCATAATATGTTATGAATACAGGAAGTTGAAAGAGCACGAAAAGAACTACGCAGCTCATGATTTAGAGTTGGCAACTATCGTTCATGCTCTAAGGAAATGGAGACATTACCTCATGGGAAATAGGTTTGAGCTAAGGATAGACCATAACAGTTTGAAGTATTTGTTTGATCAACCAACCTTGAATGCTAGGTAGATTAGCTGGTTGGAGTTTCTTTGTGAATATGACTTTAATATCAAGCATATCAAAGGAAAAGAGAACAAAGTGGTTGATGCACTCAGCAGGAGAGTGCATGAATTGCATGCTACAACCATTAGCATGTACCGAACTGATATTAAAGGCAGAATTTCAGAGGCTGCAATTGCAGATTTGTAGTACAGGTATTTGGTAGCGAAGCTACAGAAAGGTAAGATGTTGTAAGGAGTGGAAAATTATAAATTGGAAACTAATGGAACACTTCTGTACAAGAACAAAATTTATATACGTAATGTCCAAGACTTGAAACATATGATTTTGAATGAAATGCATAATTTTCCTTATGTTGAGCACCCTGGATACCAGAAGATTGTGGAAGTAGTCAAAATCCATTACTTTTGGCCAGGTATGAAGAAAGAGATTGCAGAATACATCGCAGAATGTATGGAGTGTCAGAAGGTTAAAGTTGAGCACAGACACCTAGTAGGGTTGCTATAGCCTTTACCCATTCCTGAGTGGAAGTGGGAGGTAGTGACAATGGATTTCATCATAGGATTTCCCAAGACAAGAAAGCAACATGAATCAATCATGGTGGTGGTGGACAAGCTTACGAAAGTTGCCCACTTAATTTTGTTAAAGACTACTCACAAGGCAATGGGTGTTGCTGACATATTTATGAAGGAAGTGGCACGATTGCATGGAATTCCCAAGACAATTGTGTCTAACAGAGACCCAAAATTTACCTCAAATTTCTGGAAAGGGTTATTCAAGGGGTTTGGAATGAATCTGAATTTTAGCACAGCCTATCATCCTGAGTTTGATGGGCAGACAGAGTAGGTGAATCGAGTGATAGAAGACATACTAAGGATGTATGTGATGGACAAACCATCTAAATGGGAATACTACCTACACTTGGTAGAATTCACCTACAATAATGGGTATCACGCATCGTTGAAGATGAACCCATTTGAAGAACTTTATGGAAGAAAGTGCAACACTCCAATAAGTTGAGATAATCCAGCTGATAGGGCAATAGTTGGGCTAGAGTTTCTAAAGGAAATGGAAGAACAAATGCTAAAAATTAAGCAGAATTTGAAAGATGAACAAGACAGGAAGAAAAGTTATGCTGATAAAAACAGAACCCACAGAGAGTTTAAAGTGGGCGATCATGTTTTCCTAAAAGTGAAAACCAATAGAAGTTACTTGAAGCTGGGAAACTACGCCAAGTTGGAAGCCATATTTTTTGGGCCATTTAAAATCCTAGAAAGGATTAGTCCAGTTGCATATATGCTTGCATTACCTGCATCCATGACTATACATAATGTGTTTCATGTTTCATTGCTTAAGAAATATATATCTGATGCTAATCATGTCATCGATTGGAATGTGATTCAGGTGGAGAAAGAAGGTGTCTTCGAAGTGAATCATGTGCGCATATTGGAACGAAAAAGCAAAGAGCTCTGTAATCAATCCATAAGGATTGTAAAGTTCCAGTGGACTTGGTATGGTCCTGAGGACGCGACATGGGAGCATGAGGATGTTATGCGGGCAGAATACCCACATCTTTTTGAAGATTTTGAAAATCTTGTTGATGCTATGTAAAAGTTGCACTGAGGGCAGTGAAAAAATAAGGGGAGGGGATTGCAATACCCCAAGGACGTACCCCATTTATATTATGATATGTAATCATGTTTTGTAGGCTGGTGAGTCGAGTATTGATAAGTTGGTGGGCTTATGTGTGTATTAGGTCGAAGAGACTAAGTGTTAAAGGCCAGGAGCCTGATTTTGTATATGTAATTATGTAGAACATTAATAAAGATTAAACATTGTTGCGTGCAGACTGACCATGAAGAAAGAGTGATGGGGGACTAAGCTTCCACAGGGTGGGTAAGGGAAAAGGGGTTGAAAGGTTGGAAAGAGGGGCTAATATTAGGGGCTTAAGTCCTTGAGAATAATAATTTAATATTATTCCAAAGTTATGTGAAACACATGTATTTTTTTATCCTAAGTCCTGGGAGAGGCAACGCATGCAGCTCCAATGTGTGTAAAAAGGGAATGCATGCAGATCCAGGAAGACAAGTTTCGACCTGGGCGCATGCAGTTAAAAGTAGAAGTGTCAGCTGAGTTGGGGGTTCGTTCTACCAATTTTCCCGATCCTTCGTCTAAAACCGTGAGAACTCTGTGATCAACCTCTGCTTAATTTTCTTATCACGCATCCTGAAAACAAGAACTGTGAAGCCAAATGACGTATTTTCATGAATCTCGTGGCCTCTGTATTCGACCTTTGCAATATTCACGCAGGCACCTGAAAATCGAAAATCCGTGAACCATTCTATGTCTTCTGAGGAATATGACACCTGATTAATCACCTTAGTGGTGCCATGTTTTAGCATGGGTTGTTGCATCCTATGGTGTCATTCCCATCTACTGTTTCTACTGTCATCCCTATGTGAATGAGTGATGAACCATTCTTGTTGTCCCCACCTGGTTGGAGCTGAGTCGAGGAGTGTGCTAAAGAAGTGGGTTTCCAGGCCCGTGGTAGAAGAGGCAGGTTGTAAGGCCTGTGAGAAGCTCTCTCCAAGTGAGAGAGTCTATTGGGAAGTGGTTTTTTCTAAGAGAGAGTCCAACACCAGCTATAGAGCTCTCAGAATTATTGATCTGGCCTATTGCCGAGACCCATAGAGGGAGGTGAAGTACCGATGGACTATGCTTGTGAAGGTGTATACTCCTGGGTGGAACAGGCATGTGGGAAATGAGAGTCTATGAGTAGTGGGCGTAAGAAGGTTCCTGGAAAGAATCCTTTCGGTTGCATTGTGCATTTTTCTTATAACCTCAGCCTAGTCTAGGATTCCCTTGCCTTGGGTGGAGCTTAGTCCCAGCTCGGGGGTGATCCACTGCTGCGCGTGATGAGAAGCGTGGTCTTAAGCTGGGAGCTTCGTGGAAGGTTTGCACGTAGTTGGTGGAGTTACTACAGTTTCAAAGATAAGTATCATTATGTGTTTAATTTCAATTAAAATGCATGTCTGTGATGCTTGTAATGTTATCATGTATTCCGTTGCAAGTGGAATTATTGTTAATTCTATTTAAGTCTGTATGATGGTAGTAACTCTATGTTAAATGTGTTAATTTGATTTAATATGCATGTTATATATATATAAGTATGAGAACGTTTCGCGTAGTAGCATTGCCCGATAGTGGGGTTGATGGTTGGGGACGTTACAATGTGATAGGGAGGAGGTAACAATTTCATGTGATGTGACAGGGAGGAGATATCACTTAGGGTTCCAAAAAGAAATCCTTATATGATTTGAGGAGAGGCTAGAGTGTAGGCAATGTGGGATAAGTAGTATTTTCAAGTTTCTCTTGGCATATGACACAAAGGTAAATGCACTCTTGGAGGGCCACTTGGAGGACCACTCAATTATCGAATAGGTCTAGGGAGGGTGACTTAGTTGATGAATGAAAGTTAAATTGTTTTCCATATTTCGTAAGTGTGTACATATTATTGTGGAAACCATAGTGGGTGAAAATGATCATATTGATAAGGTTTTCCCAGGAAAATGCTTTCACAGTCCAACAGAGTTGCATTGAAAGTAGAAGTGTCAATGAAATGCTGGCTAATGAAAGGGTCCCTTCACATTTATAAGAAACTAACAATTGTTGAATGTCCTCCTTAACACAACCAAGGTGATAGCATTGTATATGATGGTTTTAGGGGGGGATAATTCTTTTATGAGAGCAACAAAGACTATATTTTTCTGACTTTTGTTATCAATAATGAGAGTGGCCATGCAATCCTTTAGTTGGTAATTATGGGTGAAGAATAGCTAGCAATCTTTATGGTGGTAATATTATGCCATGAGAAATAACCATGGATATGGTTTAATGGAGATTTTTATTTCTAGAATAGCATTAGGTTTGGAAGTTAATGAAGGAATATGGTATGGTTCATAAAACAAATTCTTCATGGAGCATTAGTGTTTGAGATTGTGGAATTTGGAGGCATTTTGGGAAGTACTCTTATGAGAAGTACACTATTGATGCAAATCACTCGTATGAAAAGTACATTATTGGCTAGTGCATGGAGGGGAAGAGGAATTCACAGGAGGAGACATAGTTTGATTAAGAAGGTTGGTGGGAAGTTTCAACGATGGGTGTGGTTTTAATGGAATCTTTTATACCTTTCCGATATGTAAGCTACCATGGATATTCCATTGGAACAATTTATCACAACAAATCTAATAAAATACTGAAATCTTTACCGAGAAGGTTAATTTCCTTTTAATCTCAGATTCGTTAATTAATGGTTCTCTGCTTAAAATGTATGAGATATATGAAATGTGAAAAACAAAGAACATAAATAAATACACACACACCATCCACAAATAAAATCAAGATATAACCTGGGAAACCCAATATGCTAGAAAACCTAGCTAGAAGGTGGGGTCTCTCTTCTTTCTTTTATTCAAATGCAAATACAAAGAAAGATGCACTCTCTATGGAGTTTCCTTTAACATTGTGGCCTATATGGATTCTAAAGGATCTCTCCTCCTATGTTATGCTCTCAAAAATACCACTCCTATGTGCTCTGCTCAACTATGGAATAAATACAATGCTAGCAATGGAACCCCTTCTCCTCCTAACACCCCGATATTTAATATTGTTCGATAGCCATCTAGGGGTATGGTTTTGACCCTCAAACCTCAATTATGATAAGGTTTTGGACCTTATATAATATTACTTAAAGTCCATACATGTCTAGATCCATATGTGTGAGTAACGAGGGCTAGCATGGAATCCTCTCGTACCATGGTGGTCAGCACTATAGGTCAACTTGTAGGAGGCATATCTTTTGCATACAAGTTCTGATTGAAGTGTTTGACTCACTATTGGAAAGGTCTCAGAGTGTAGAACACTGTCAAAGGTGCGTGTGCAAGTTTTAGACATTGTAACCCCAAAAAATTCATTTAATGCCTCAAAATGGATTTGTAAGGTTTTGGACCCCAATTTTCCAAATTGGTACCTGTCATTAAAATGACCCTACAAGTTATCTCCTCCAATTGTTTCCACTCTGAAAGCATTGAGATAGATGAAAAATTATATAATGATCCAATCCAAATCATACATCCCCATTTAGGGAAGCTTTTGGTCCCAAAAATATTTACTGAATGAGGATAGGAAATTTCCCCTCTACTTTCTCCCTAGAGTATTGTTTTGCTTTGTATAAAGGTTTTCCTTTCAACCTAATCTACCAAAGGCCATCTTACCCCTGTCTTGTATTTTTGAACCTCTTCTAAAAAATTATGTCCTTTGCCAACTTTATTTGTGCATCTGGTGCTAATTCCTCTATGGAAGGTAGGACCTTCTCCTCCTCAAGATCCAACATAGAAGGCTCGTAGAGTTTGAGATTCTTCACATTTACCACTGGGTAAATGTGCATGTATGGGGGTATACTAAGTTTGTAGGCATTATCTCCCATCTTCTCCAATATCACAAAATGACAACAGTAAAAAGGGTTTTCAGGTATTTGTGTAGCACTGCTAGCTATGGATTGTGCTACCAAGGAAGACCAAGATTGGACAGAGTATTGGGTATACATGGCTTTGTGGATGCAGACTGGGCCGAAGATATGGATCGTTGGAGATCTACAAGTGGGTATGTGTTTAACCTGTTTGGAGGAGCGATAAGTTGGATGAGCAAAAGGAAGGTTGTAGTGGAACTTTCAACAACATAAGTTGAATACATGGAATCCATTCATGCAAGTAAGGAAGCAGTATGGTTACAAAGATTGTGTTCAGGTATTAGGTTGGTACAACAAGCTGTAAGGATATATTGTGATAGTCAAAGTGTAATTTTTCTAGCGAAGAACCCAGCTTGTCATTCAAAGACAAAGAATATTGATATTCAATATCACTTTGCGAGAGACATGGTTGAAGAAAAAAAAGTGTTGTTGATGAAGGTGGACACTTTGAAGAATGTTGCAGATTCATTAACAAAATATGTGAGCACTGAGAAGTTCTCTTGGTGTAGAGGATCCATGGGCATTGCTACCCTGGATTGTTGACTATGTAACCCTGTAACCTTGTAACTCGTATGCAAAGAAAACAACAAGTGGGAGAATGTTGGGTATGTTAATTTCATATTGATATTTCTTATTCTACTCCTAACCTTTGAAGATAACAATGTTAATATTGACCCTATAATCTCAAACAGATGTATCCAAGGTCTTGGGTATGTGTTATATTCCTTGCACGAGCAGTTGTGTCTACGTTGCACCGAGTGCATAGGGGGGTTTGAGGGGGGGTGCAGGGGGAAGACAACCCCCCGCGTGTGGGTTCGGGAGCAATGCCCTCGAGATTGTTTTTTTCCTTGACAAACATGTCACATTTTTGCCTCGTTTTTCATGTTTCTTTGATTTCCGTGTCCATTGTTGGACGGTTTTTTGGCACATGGTTTTTTCTCGACGGTTTTCTATTTCTGATTAAGGAATTATGGTTGTTGACTAATCCAGGTTATTGGGTTAGGGTTTTGGATGTCGTTAGCTCCTATATGTATATTGTATTGTAAACAATATAACACTATGAATGAATATAGAATATGTTGGTTTTCCTGGTTTGAGTTTCCATGGTTTAGGTTTCCAGGGAAAAAATCTTTGTGTAATGTTTGTATTTGTCATTGTATATTTTCTGATCTTTTACTGAAAATCGGTTTGCAATAAATATTGTACAAGTTTAAAATCTACAAGACGAGAAGGGAAGGAAAACACTTCTGGTCGAGACCTAATAACAACCTCAACATGTCTCTACTCGCTCCTTAGGATGCAACACTACGGGTTTAAAACCCTAGTCCTAACTTATTACTAATGCACAAACACTTTGCTTCTTGAAAAATATTAACAATGATTAAAATATTATTGCATATTTTTGAAATTATATAATTAAATTTTTATTTTTATGCATTTCCTTTTTTTTTAAATTAAAATAATTGTAAAAAAAATAATTTTTGTTTTTCAAAATACAAAGATTTACAAAATTGATCAAACCTTGTCAGAACCATGTTAACAACTGGACATCCTTTATGTCCACTAACGTAATATACCATATGGACTCCTATATTGTACATTAGGTTAATATTAATGCCTATTGTTATTAATAACGGAGGAAACGTTTTCTTTGGGATATGGACACGTAAGTAGCTGCATAGTACTTGAGAGTGGATGGTCATTGTCCGAGTAGCTGAATACTACTTAAGAGTGGATGGTCATTGTCTCGTTTTTCCTAATTTATAGTTGTAATTGTCCATCTTCCCTACTATTGTACTATTTTCATGAGTATAATCGTCTTCAATATTTTTATGGATATGATGGTTTAATTCAAGAAGTTTGTGAGGATGGATGCATGACAAGAGTTTTGTAAGGACATTCAAATGTCATGAAAATATTGTATTTTTTATCCTAATACCCTCTCTCACAATTGCATTCTCTATTATTGTTATTAGTCTCTCTCACTAGTTGTCTTAGGTTAAAGCTTGAGACTTAGGTTTATCTTTACATGTATATATAACTTTTTAATAATTTATTTTTCTAAATGTATTTTTAAAAGAGTTATAATTTAATGTTGTATGATAATTTCATTCTTTAATATTTTTTAATTATTAAAATATTTTTTAATATTTTAATTTTTTAACATTGTAATTAATATATTTTAACATTGTAAGTAATATATTTTTTAAAATTATAATTATTGTAATTAAGGGATTTTATAGTTTATATGGAAAGTTGGAAAATAATATATATGGACTTATATCAACCATGTGTATTAATGTAATTGTGTTAGTGAATATACGTAAAGTATCATAAAAGAAAATTCAAGTTAATTATTAAATAGAAAATAAAAATCTATGTGATATGTACCAATCTTTATAGTCATCTATGTGAAGACATCTCATAAAATATGGTTTAATATTTTAAGACATCTAATATTATAATATAATAATAAAGCCAGCACATCAAATTGGTGTATGAGACCCTCTTGTTTGTGGGATAAGGGACTCCCCTCCGTCCAACAATTTGACTGGTAAAGTCTACGAAGGTATACATCTTAAGTAGAAACACATGTTCTTAACCATTAGGCCCACATGTTATATTAATAATACAATGATAAAATAATGTATTAATTATATATATATATATAAAATACTCTATTAATATTTTATAAATGTAATAATATAATAATACTTTATTAGTAATATATTAAAATGCTATTAATTAATTTATTTTTATATATTTAAGAAAATTACATTATTAAAGTATTAATACATTACTAAAATAATATATTAAAAATAAATTGTTAATTAATACATTTTAAGTGGTTTTAATGGTTAAGAACATGTGTTTCTTTATAAGAGGTCACAAGTTCAAATTCAGAAGGACAAATCCAAAGGGATAGAATATGTATACCTTAAAAATAGATTATTATTATTATTCATAAATAATAAAGTATACATACAATAATAAATAATACATTAATAAAGTATTAATACACTAATAAAAATATATATTAATTAGAGTAAAACATTAATAAAATATTAATACATAAATAAAGAATTCATAAAAAAAAAAATATTTAAAATATTTAAAGTCTTGAAAACAAAATATTATTATTATGTTACATTAAAGTATTAAACCACTAGTAAATTATTTTTACAATAATAAAGTAATGCATTCATAAAATAATCATACATTAATAAAGTAATGATACATTAATAATAGTGTAATAATACATAAACACATTAATAGATTATAATAATGTATTACCTAATTATTACAATGTTTAAATAAATTATAATCAATATATCAATACATTAATAATTAATATCATGAATTATTCAAGTATTTATACATTATTAAGTAATACATTAATCATGTATTATTTAAGTATTTATACATTATTAAATAATACATTAATAAAGTAAAAAATATTAATAAAGTAAAACATTAAAAATGTATTATTAAAGTCACAAAGTAACGTTGAGAAATATTCGTCGCAATGCGACATTGGGAAATATTCGTCATAATGTGATGTTGAG
This sequence comes from Picea mariana, assembly GCA_032191745.1. Lineage (NCBI taxonomy): Eukaryota > Viridiplantae > Streptophyta > Pinopsida > Pinales > Pinaceae > Picea > Picea mariana. The sequence goes on along the minus strand of JASDQU010243987.1, from coordinate 71,816 downwards.
TAATAAGCGTTAGATGGAGACATTGTGAAATGATCATCACATTGGGAAAGTGGAAAAAGTTCATCACAATATGACTTTGGGAAATGTTCTTCACAATTTGATATTGGGAAATTAGGCTCATCAGAATGCAATGTTGTGAAAATTTTATCACATTTCGACATCGGGAAATATTTGTCACAATGTGATGTTGAAAAATGTTGTTAGAAAGAGACATTGTGAAATGTTCGTGACATTTTGACAGTGGGAAAAGTTCGACACAATGTGGCTTTTGCTAATGTTCGTCACATTGTGATAGTGAGAAATGTTCATCACAATGCAATGTTGGGAAAGGTTCGGCAGAATGTGACGATGGGAAATGTTAGATACATTGCGATGTTGGGAAATGTTGGGAAAGGTTCATCATAATGCAATGTCGAAAAACACATGACATATAATAGAATCATATTTTTCTTAAGCAACGTAGGGAAATGGTCATCACAATGCCATGTCGGGAAATTTTCGTCTCATTGCGAAAAAGGGAAATGTTCAACACATCACCAACTTCAAAAATTTTAGTGACAATGCAATGTCTAAAATCTACTTTTACTTTGTAGACAATGATTTATACATATCCTAATGACATTGATAACAAATCATCTTCAACTTTGGAGATAATGAATAATACTTATGATAAGGACAATGATAAAAAAAAACATTCAATAATTTATACAGATATTAAAGACATTGATAACACACACACACACACACACACACACACACACA
>JASDQU010243987.1:36707-52012 GCA_032191745.1 Picea mariana | reverse complement strand
AAAAAAAAAGAGGTAAAAAACCAAATTTATGGCCTAAAAACTTTAGAAAAGTTAAAAAAACACAAAGAACAATTAAGAATATATATTAAAAAAAAACAAATTAACACATTTAAACTACAAAATTTAATACAAAATTAAAAATAAAATAAAAATAAAAACTTAAAATTATAAAAAAAAATAATGTTTTTATTAAAAAAACTTAAAAATATGTAAAATTTTATGAAAAAACAAACAAATTAAAAAAAACATATGCACCGGTGATGAGAGACCATGGGGGTTGATGTCGAGCATCACCCCAGCCCCCAGGGGCTAAGCCTTAGCCCCATGGGACCAAGGTTTAGCCTCTGGGAGCTGGGGTGATGCCCGACATCACCCCAACCCCCAAGAGCTAAACCCTGGTCTCATGGGGCTAAGGTTTAGCCCCTGGGGGTTGGGGTTGCCCAGAATCAACCTAGGGGCTGGGGTGATGTCCGACATCATCCCCACAACGCTCAACCAACATGGGCATCATGGGTGTCATGGGGGGTTATTTCGGGCATCACCCCAGCCCCTAGTGGCTAAGCCCTGGTGCCACGGGGCCAAGGCTTAGCCCGTGGGGGTTGGGCTGATGTTGGGAATCGCCCCAGCCTCCAAGGGCTAAGACTTAGCCCCGTGGGACCAGGTTTTAGCCCATGGGGGTTGGAGTGATACCCGACATCACCCCAGCCCCCACGGGTTAAGCCTTGGCCCCGTGGGACCAGTGCTTAGCCCCTGGGGGCTGGGGTGATACCCAGCATCACCCCAGCCCCCACGAGCTAAGACTTGGCCCCGTGGGACCAAGGCTTAGCCCCTAAGGGCTGGGGTGATGCCGGAAATCGCCCCCCATGACACTCCAATAATATGTAGGTTTGTAATTTTTTTTTTATTATAATTTTAATTAAAATTTTATGTTATTTCAATTGCAAAATTGTATTTTATTTTTTTTGTTTTAAATGTTGCTCAGAATTTGTCGGAAGAACCATAGTGTTGTTGACAGCTTGTCGTCGACGTTTCGGATCCACAACAGGATCCATCTTCAGGACAAAAAAGCCTGAGGAAAATAAGAGCAGAGCCTTTAATATATAGTGATGAGGCGGGTGAGAAAAAACTTCGGTCGGCTAGAATTAAAGGCTCTGCTCTTATTTTCCTCAAGCTTTTTTGTACTGAAGATGGATCCTGTTGTGGATCCGAAACGTCGACGACAAGCTGTCAACAACATTGTGGTTCTTCCGACAAATTCTGAGCAATTTTCTCACCACAGAAACCTAAATGAACGTTTTAAATGTTATTAAATTTGTTTATATTTGATTTTTCTATTTTTTTACTTTAGTTTCAATTAAAATTGATAGTTTTTGTATTGTAAAATTGCTTTTAATTTATTTTTTTTTGATATGCGTAGAAGTTTATTTTAAAATTGGTTTTAAAATTTTCTTTTTATTATTTCGTTATTGATTTTATTAAAAATGTTTTGTTTTCATTTAAATATTGTTTTTAAAATATATATTTTTGAACTTTTTGTCTTTTATTTTAATTTTAAAGTTTTAGCTCAAGATTTTTTATTATTTTTTATTTTAGATATTTTTTTGTTGAATTTTGTGATATGTTTTTGTCTTTTTAAAGTATTTTTTATTTATTTTTTATTTTTTTTAAATTACATTTAAAAGGTTTTTTTAATGATTATTTTTTCAAAAATATATATAATTATTTTTTAAATTATTGTTTTTGGAGGAAATTTTTATTTATTTATTTATTGTTATTTTTCTTTTTCACATTGTTTTTTAACCTTTTTTATTTTATTTTTTAATTGAATTTATAATATGTTTTTTTAATATGTTTTTTGGTTATTTAAAAAAATATATATTTGTGAAAATTTTGTTATTTCTATTTATTTGTTTTTTAATGTAAATTAAAAAAAAAAAAAAATTGTAAATAAATTTTCAAGGGACCATTTGGAGTCCAATTTTGGGTTGTTTATTTACATAGGGTTTTGTTGTCAATATTACAATTTCAATTAGGTCGTAAATAGCTATGATTTTCACGTTTAGGAAAAAACAATTTTTTTATGTAGCATCACTTTTTGATTTAGGTGTTGATTTTAAGGTTTTTTTGAGCTACTGTTTGAGTTTTGAAAGCCATGTTCGAAAAATGTTGTAATTTTGACCACGTTTAAAAAAATAGTGCTACCGGTAGCACCACTTTTTTATTTGGGGGTTGATTTTCATGTTTTTTACACAAAAATATGGGTTTTAAGGGCCAGAGTTCTCGTTTTGAGGTCACAGTTTTCATTAAGTCGGTAACTATGTTTTTTTAGTATGTTGAGTATTTTACTTGAAATTATATGAAATATTGTTGCAATCTACAACTCAAGTGATTATAAACAGAGTGCAAAAAAAGAAGCAGCATTGCTTTATATTGAGTTGAAAAATATTTAGTTGGTTAATACTTTCATAATATTTTTCCACTATGTTGTCAAATTGGATATAGAGCATATAAATATTTTGTAAATTCTAGTTAATATGGTAACAAGAAACTGTGCAAGAAACTTTAAATAGTCTATTATAAATTATTTCTTATTTAAAGTATATTTTTGCAGGGATGTACATCTTTGACAATTTTGAACCTATGAATGGCTAAGTGTTATGTTATTTAAATAGTAGTAATTTTGATGATTTGAATAGGAAAATACAAGGTGAGTTTAGCTAGTAAAATTGATATTGTTGTTTTTATAGTTTAGGGATTTATCATTTAAATTTTTAAATAAAGATTTCTAATTGTTGTTCATTGTTGTTGTTACAGCTTTTTGTTTTACCTTGTGTTCCATACTCTTTGAACTTTGAGTGGAGGATTCATGCCAAGATGCATTTTAGTATTGTGAGTGGAAGATTCATGCCAAGATGCATTTTATTATGTTGAATATTTTACTTGAAGAAATATGAAATATAGTTGCAGTCTACAACTCAAGTGATTATAAACAGAGTGCAAAAAAAGAGGTAACATTGCTTTATATTGAGGTGAAAAATATTTAGTTGGTTAATACTTTCTTAATATTTTTCCACTATGTTGTTAAATTGGATATAGAGCATATAAATATTCTATAAATTCTAGTTAATATGTTAAGAAGAAACTGTGCAAGAAATTCTAAATGGTCTCTCTTATAAATGATTTCTTATTTAAAATATATTTTTGCAGGGATGTACATCTTCGATAATTTTGAACCTATGGATGGTTAAGTGTTATGTTATTTAAATATTAGTAATTTTGATGATTTGAATAGGAAAATACAAAGTGAGTTTCTCTAATAAAATTGATATTGTTGTTTTTATGGTTTAGCGATTTATTATTTAAATTTTTAAATAAAGAATTGTAATTGGTGTTCATTGTTGTTGTTGCAGGTTTTGCGTTTTGTTTTAGCTTGTATCTTTAAGCTGTGAGTGGAGGATTCATGCCAAGATTCTTTTTAGTATGTTGAATATTTTACTTGAAGAAATATGAAATATAATTGCAATCTACAACTCAAGTGATTATAAACAAAGTGCAAAAAAAGAGGTAACACTGCTTTATATTGAATTGAAAAATATTTAGTTGGTTAATACTTTCATAATATTTTTCCACTATGTTGTCAAATTGGATATAGAACATATAAATATTCTGTAAATTCTAGTTAATATGGTAACAAGAAACTATGCAAGAAATTTTAAATGGTCTCTTATAAATTATTTCTAATTTAAAGTATATTTTTGCAGGGATGTACATCTTTAAAAATTTTGAACCTATGGGTGGCTAAGTGTTATGTTATTTAAATAGTAGTAATTTTGATGATTTGAATATGAAAATACAAGGTGAGTTTAGCTAATAAAATTGATATTGTTGTTTTTAGGGTTTAAGGATTTATCATTAAAATTTTTAAATAAAGATTTTTAATTGTTGTTCATTGTTGTAAAAAAATAAAGATTTCTAATTGATGTTCATTCTTGTTGTTACATCTTTTTGTTTTACCTTGTGTTCCATACTTTTTGAGCTGTGATTGGAGGATTCATGCCAAGATGCATTTTAGTATGTTGAATATTTTATTTGAAGAAATATGAAATATAGTTGCAGTTTACAGCTCAAGTGATTATAAACAGAGTGAAAAAAAAGAGGTAACACTAATTTGTATTGCTTTATATTGAGGTGAAAAATATTTAGTTGGTTAATACTTTCATAATATTTTTCCACTATGTTGTCAAATTGGACACAGAGCATATAAATATTCTGCAAATTCTAGTTAATATGTTAACAAGAAACTGTGCAAGAAATTCTAAATGGTCTCTCTTATAAATTATTTCTTATTTAAAATATATTTTTGCAGGGATGTACATCTTCGATAATTTTGAACATATGGATGGCTAAGTGTTATGTTATTTAAATAGTAGTAATTTTGATAATTTGAATAGGAAAATACAAGGTGTGTTTCGCTAATAAAATTGATATTGTTTTTTTTTATGGTTTAAGGATTTATCATTTAAATTTTTAAATAAAGAATTCTACTTGGTGTTCATTGTTGTTGTTATAGCTTTTTGTTTTACCTTGTTGTAAGAAGGGTTGCTTAGTGCGTTCCATAATGTTTGAGATTATAACCATTTGCTAGGATGCCATATTTAGAGATATACTCAATTTAGAAGTCACCTTGAGGATGAAGGTGTTGCATTTAAAATGTTTCTTTTGTAAAATCTGAAGATGAAGGTGTTGCATTTAAGATATTTCTTTTGTAAAATATCACTGGAGTGATAACTCTTTAAAAGAAAATTTTGGAGTACAGTTCAATATGTACTATGTAATATTCAACAATGTTTCATTTTTATAATACAAGTTACTACAGAATGTTGATTAAATTATTAATGTTTTTGTTGAGTGTGTTTTGGGTTATTTTTTATTATAGAAAATTGTATAATCAAAATATAGTGAGGATGAAAATTTATTATGATGAAATTAGCATATAACATAAAAAAAAAATAGACACTTATAAATCTACATAAAAAGTAAAATGACAGGCATGAAAAACAAACACCTGTCATCAAATTTGCACTTGAAAGGCAAGGTAAAATTGAAATTCTAGGCCTGATTGGAACAACCGGATCTCACCTTGTGGCATATGAACGATACATGGATCTCGGAATTTGCATTTCCCTACTTGCATTTAAAGATTAGGAACCCCACTATTAAACTCATATTGTGGAAAGTTTGTCTTCTACTTGACAACATAAGTGGTGATGGTTCTTTTATGAGTAGTTCTAGTACGTATGTCCAACATTGTACCTACATGAGAGGGGGCTAAAAAATCACGTACATTGTGACTTGACTAAGAGATAGGAAACTCGTCTTCCAGTTATGATGGTTTGTAAAGTTTTAATTCAGTCACATTATACTAGGTAAATACCAATTTGTAAATTGTAACCAATCTACTGCAAAATTGCATATGGCCCATGGCAAATATTTTGCAACAAGTGATGTTTTTATCTTCTAAAGTGTTTATTTTGAAGGTATAGTGAGACTTTGTCTCCAATATTGAAGGGAAAGGCACTGCAATATCTATCACGAAGTGTCTTCATATGTCCCTAGTTTTTACAAAGGGCCTTGCATACCTATGTCTAAATTTTGGAATCCACTAGAAAAAGGAAGAGGTCTTCTACTATGCACTAAGCTATTAGTTGGAAACTAGTTGCAGGAGCAATGTAGGAAGTTTGTATGGTGCCATGGTTTGATATCTATAACATACCTCAAAGGGGAATGCTCAGTCACTAAGTGCAGAACAAGTTATAGCAACATTGAAGGAGGTGAAGGGAGGTGTCCTGCTAATTCTTCTTAGAATAATAGAGGTGAAGAATTTTCCACCTACATGTGATTAACTACTTCTATATCTCCATCTGTTTGTGGGTGACAGGTGGTGGAAAATTGTAGTTTGCAATCAAAAAATGCCATAATGACTTCCAAAGATCACTGAGAAAATAAGCATCATAGTCCAAGGTGGCATTGAGTGACAATCCAAAGTGTGACCATACATGTCGAAAGAACAGGTTTGTTGTCTTCTGTGCAAAAATTGTCCTCGAACATGGTAGAAAAAGTGTCATTTTGACATAGCACCACAAATATGTCGTTGTGTTTATGAAATTTCATGGGTAAAACTACTAATTAATTCCATTGAAACAACTTCCCAAAGCATGGAATGAATCAACAAGGGTTGTATAGCCTAAGTTTGCAATGTGTAGTTTTCATCTAGCCATGGATAGAGCAACAATAGATAAAATTATTAACCTAAATTATGACATCGATGACTTAAATGAATACTTATGCAAGTGTCACAATGTCTTATTTGTGCCAAAATGCCCTCCATATATCGGTGAATGTGCTTCACAAATAAGAATAATGCAAGCATCTAAAGTGGTCATACACAACCAAGAGAATTTATATAACCATATAGTCTGGGTTATGATTCCAAAAAGGGGTCAGTTTGGTTGACCATCAATGGTTACTACAAGGTACTAATGATAGGTCCAAAATATGGATCTATAGCATATTGTTGCTTCCACTCATCATAAGTTGGGATGTGAATGTCAAAAATAGGGAAGGCATGTGCAAGGTGGTCACTTAGGAGAAGTGCCACTTTATTCACATAAATCTTCTTTGTATTTAATGAATAAGTAGAATTAATAGATGTAGGAATCCCACTAAAGGTGACATTAATCCTAGATTTTGGCTTGTGAAATGAGGAATATTAGAGGATGATTATCTATGTCACTGATGTTTCAACCTCTGCATCAAAGAATACAATTTATTATCATGATATGTACTACATACGTTTAATTTTGTAGGTGGAAAACTCTTTAAATGATAAGCCACTAGATTTCCTACCTATTTAAGTATAGTGCCAATATTGGCATGCTGCAAGGCATTTGATTCAATCTGAAAGGTTGTTGGAGAACTAGAAGGTGCAATAATGGATCTTAACACAAAATCTTCTTTAATTTCACAAACACATGTTCTGTCTTTGGAGTCCAATCAAAGTGGAATTGATTGGATAAGTGATGTAGTGAGTTGGAAATTTTAGCAAACTGAAAAATGAACTTTCTAGAAAATTTCATGCCATTGAGGAATCTCTTAAAAGATCTAATATTCTATGATGCAATGGCCCATTCAGAGATTCCTCATCATTTTAAGAATCAATATGTATGCCATCAATTGAAACCACAAAATCTAAATAAGAAACAAAGTTCTCTCCCAAAATCATTTTATTTTCTTGGAGTTGATTTTCACATAGGATATCAACAGTTTGGTACATGTGGTTGTCCCAAGTCTTGATAAAATTTTGAATGTCTCTAACTCTATATGATGATAAAATTCCCTAGGCATGGTTAAAAAATATCATTGATTAGCCACATAAATTTTGTATGAGGCTAGAGGGCATGAGCAACCTTTCAAAAATGCCAAATTTGATTTTCAAGGCCATTTTTAAATTATCAACGAAATTCATGATGCTAACCAAATGTGAGATCCATCTTGGTGAAGTAACATGCACATTTGATGTGGTTAAACAAATAATCAGTGCAAGGAAATGGATACATGTTTTAATAGTAATCTTATTCAACACCCTATAATTTGTCACAAACCATAGTTCCTTCATTCGTGGGGATAATGAATGTTGGAAAACTTCAATAAGAAGCATCAATTTTAATTCATCCCACAATCAACAATGCTTAGATATGCTTATCTATTTATGCACTTTCAGTGAGGGATAACTGGTAAGTTGGGGAACTAGGTAATGGGGCACACTTGGTAAGAGTTCAAATTCATGTGAATGTGACAGGGAGGAGGAAGCACTTAGGGTTCCAAAAATACATCCTTCTATGATTCGAGGATAGGGTAGACTATAGGCAATGTGGGATAAGTAATATTTTCAATTTTCTCTTGGAATATGACACAAAGGTGAAGGCACTCATGGAGGGCCACTGGGAGGACCAATACATTATCAAAGAAGGCTAGGGAGGGTGACTTAGTTGATGAACGAAACATAAATTTTTGGGCTTCTTTCATAAGTGTGTACATGTTATTGTGGCAATCATAGTGGGTGAAAATGATCATATTGATAAGGTTTTCCCAAGAAAAGGATTGCACAATCCAACATATTCACATTGCAAGTAGCGGTGTCAATGAAATGGTGGATAATGGAAAATGTCACTTCACAATTCTAACAAAATAACAATTGTTGATTTCCCTCCTTAACACAACTAAGGTGATATCATTGTAGATGATGGTTATAATTTAGGAAAGACTCTTCAATCTCCCCGTCTACTTTGGACTACTAGAATTTTGGAAGGTTAGAAATTTTTTGATAGATTTTTTAAGTCGATCCAAAATAAATCAATACGGGAATCAATCATATATTATGTAAGAAGATTTTGAGTGAAGTGAAGTTATATTCAACAATATTTTTCTTGAGTGAAAATGTTACGATAATAATAATAATAATAATAATAATCTAGTTTTAAGGTCATTACTTAATAAGACAACAAATTGATGCATGCCACCACTTTGTTTATAGGATAAGGGACCCCTTCTGCCTAAATATTTGAAAGATTAGTTTATAGAGGTGTACATAACTTACCCCATGCTACCCATAAGTGATAAAAATGGAATATGGAAAGTCMAATCAATAACAATCTCAAAGTCTAATTATCAAACCACAAAGATAGTCTCCAAAGACAATTTTATTCCTTAAAAAAAAAGTATATGCAAAAATAAACAAGGAAATTATGTCATGGAGTTGTAAGTTGAGGAATTCATTCTTCAAAACATTGGTACAAAAATAGTTTTACATCGTTTTCCAATTTGGAGTTTGAGCCTCTCCAAAGAATATTAGAAGAAAGTTGAGAGTTAATAAATGGTTTTTATTTAGAGGAGTTAGGAGTTCAAATGCAAACCCCTCACTCTATGTTAACTTAAATGCATATGTTTATTGCCATTACCAGAAGAAACAATATACCAATTTATGACATATATAATCAAAATAATGCATATATGTGGGAACATATTACCACACTAAGCAAAGAGTGAAACTCACTTGATAAGGGTTGGTTCCATAACATGATGAAATGAATTAAAAATCAAGAATTAAAGAAAAGGATTTCCACTCAATGATTATTTACATAGAACAACATTACCTGCAATATTTTGCAAACAAAAATAAATTGAGGATGAGGTGCATGTGATGTTCCATTATTATATGCAGTAATGAGTAAGATAGAATCACTAGATTATGCATGAAGTAGCTTACTTATTGTTTTAGTTTTCCCAACAAAATAAAATAAAATGGTTCGACATGTAGGTTGAGACATATTTGAGATAAATGAGATCAACCTTGTGAAAGTAAAAAAATTCATAATTCTTCAAATGGTTCCATATATCCTATAGTCTCTTGTGAGGGTAAATAAAAAATATTAAATGCTATTATAGGATGCAAGTGACCACTAATGTAAGAAAGATTTATATTATGAAAATATGGGTTTTAGATTAAGAAAGATTTATATTATGAAAATATGGGTTTTAGATTTAGAGTAATTTGTCTAGAAAAAACATATGAAGGATTATTGAAGCTAATATTTCTTCCATGAAAATGAGTAAAAACTATAAATCCAAAATAAGAAAATAAGTTGAGATGAATCTCCAAATACTTATTCTTAAAAATAAGAATAAAAATAATGTAAAATGATCAAAGTTTGGAAAAAACCCTTTTTCTTAAGTGTGTGATATGTATATGAATTTGATAAAGAACTCATCCCCTTCTTTGTAGGTTGTCACCATTGAAAACCATTAAAATTGATGAAGAGGTAGAACAAATTAACTAACTCAAACTTATCAGAAACCTAATTCATTTCATCAAATAAAATAAATAATTTGCACCACTAAAACATCCATCACATCAAATCAAAATAAAAAATTGAAATTTATAAAAAATAAATAAAGTTCAAATGTGATTTTTGGTGCTGGTAAAAAAAAGGTTTGTAATAAAAAACTTCCACTCGCACAATGTGAAAAATTTAGTGTCTAATTGAGATAGGAAATAGTACCACGGTAAAGGTAAAAAAGTTTAAAAAGTGAACATTTAACTTAATGAAAATTGAAAATAATGTAAATTCTTTTATTAACCTTGGAAAAAAATGACACCCAAAAATCTTTATAATTTTTAATTATAAATTATAAATGTTTGTATAATATTTAAACATTTTATTTTGTAATTTAATTGGTCCTGGGTATTTGTAATGGATGATATAATGTGTCCAATTCTTTAAGTTTTCAACAATATATCTAAGACATCTCAACTATTCATCAATTTGGTGATTACATTTATTGGTTTTGGATTGGAGATTGCTGTGCCTTTCTATGATGGTGTTAAGTTTTGATTTTTTTGCATGTTCCATGTTTATGTAAAGAAATTTAATAATGCAATTTATATAAATTATATTATTTTTTAAACATTTAAATGGTTTAGAAAATCAAAAATTGAAATTACATGTAAATAAATACCTAAAATACCTCGTCAACAAATGAAAATCATAAGGCTTCAATTCGCTCAATGTGAAATGTTGTGAGCGGTTGGTCTAATGGGGACTTAGATTGACTGCGGGCCCTTTTATTTGGTTTCAACATGTACGCACACGTGTTATTGGAGTACATGTGTGTTTTTGAGAATGTGCACTTGCATTCGTACTGAGGAGCCAAGTTAGTGACATTAAGAATTTATGCACTTTCTTAAGAACACATGAGCATTCTTTCTTGAGGGGAAATTTTATGGGGTTTTTTTTTTGTGTGTGTGTGTGGATAAGATAGGATATAGGTCATCTTGGGCTCTCTATATAGGCAGGCAATTTATTGATTAATTAGAGCCCATTGGCTAGTCCACTATTTTTATGCCGACACTCTTAAAAATTCTATAGATATAGTAAATTATATCAACTTATCTAACTTTTGGGGATTTTTTCTAAATTATTATTTTTTTTAATTTTAATTAGTTAAAAACACAATTCCATTAATTTAAAGTTTAAATTCTTAAGAATTTCATGGGTGTAGTAAATTATATCAACTTGATCTAACTATTTACTAAATTTCCTAACTTTTTGGAGTTTTTTTCTAAATTAATATTTTTAATTTTAATTAGTTAAAAATATAATTTCATTTATTAACATTTCACCATTCAAAATTCAAATCACCAAAACTATAAAATTATAAAGTTTGAAAATTTTACAACACCACCAAAATTATAAAATATAACATGAAATAAACAATACTAATTACATAAAAACATAAGCCACAAAAATCTCAATGGACAAAAAATCTTATGTAGTGGTGAGTGTCCTATGGAAGTTGGTCTTCATAATTTGTAAGCTATACCTCCAAATGGTGTTGAGTTGTTTGAGATTGGTTACCAATTATATGTTTTATTGGTTAAACCAATAGAACATATTGATTTCACTGATGCATAGGCATAAGTAGTTGCATTGATTTCAACAATGATATAAAGCAAAGCAATAACATGCATTTATTTCAATGATGATACAATGAAAAATGATTTAGAGAAATCATGTAGTAACATTGATTTCAATGATGATACAACACAAAACAATAATGTGCATTGATTTTAGTGATGATACAATGAAAAATGATTTAGAGAAGACAAGTAGTTGCAAAGATTTTAGCAATAATATAATACAAAACAATAGGGTGCATTGATTTTAGCTATAATACAAAGAGAAATGATTTAGTTCATTAATTAAATAAATGATATCAATAAAATTGATATGGTGTATTGGCTTCTATGTCAAGATAGTGGAAATTATTAAGTGAAAAGACTTTAACAATAACATAGTGCAAACCAATTTCAAGATACATATTATGATGTTGCAAAAGAAATTTTATACCATGAAGAGCAACTTTTTGTTTGCTTGGGTGTGATTCCTTTGTTAGATTTGCACATTAAAACCATTAAGAGAGAAAGAGCATTAAAACCAAAAGCATACAATAAAATGTAAATAGAATAAGGAACATATGAGGTTGGAAAAATAAACTATGTTCTCATGATATCCATATGAAAATATGAGAAATCTAGTAGGTGTGGGTAAAATAAAAGTTGAAGAAGACAAATTGAAATTGGTCAGTGCCTAATCTATTTGTTATTTATTATATGTATCATTGAACATTGTTATTTTATTACTATTCATCTTAATTCTCATATAACTTTTGAAATGACTTTATTGATAATTAATGATACTTAGTAAATTTCAAGGAATCAAATTCATCTAATTACATATACATAATGACGATCAATAAAATTTTGAACTTAATTCCTTCTTAATCTAGATATAGTAAGTAATGTAAAGAATCAAATACCTAAAGATGCAAACTTTTTTTTCAAGATACAAATATTTTCTTAAATTTTACACTTTATAAGAAGTTTTCACTTTAACATAATTTGATTTCTTTATAAATCTTTAAATTAAAATTTTTTACACAATAACAATCCCCTACTTCATGTAAGATGTATAAAAAATCTAACTAGAAAAAACTTAGATTTATGAATAAGATTAAAATTTCAAAACACATTCAATTCAATTTTTAATGTGACAATATAAGCTATGTCATAAAATATATATTTACACATCTCCCTTAAATTTGATGATGGGCATGGCCAAAATACCCAACCATAAGCACATTGGTCCATGTTACAACATTTTATTGTTCCAAAAAAACATTTAGAGGGCATCCAATCCATCTCTGTGTACACAAAAATGGTGGCCTCGTCATCTACAATATTATTGAAGTTCCACACTATGAAACCCATCCCACTATCATCTCTTCTAAATCCTCCAACAACCAAACCCTAGGATCAATCCTCCCTACTCATCATGAAGATGAGCCACAAAAGAAGATGCAGGAGGAGGCTTAAGCTTCCCCACACATTCCCAACGCTTCCTTTGCAAATCAAAATAATAGCAATCTTCACTATTTCTTTCTAGCAGGTAAATTTTGTCATCGAAACAGCAGAGGAAACCCATGTGGAAAAGGTGCTCGCTTTGAATTGGTATGATAACAGATTTCTCCTACACTTGAATTCAAATCGAGCATCTTTGTGCATAATGGGTTGATTTCTTCTCCTTCAAAATCAGAGACCCCTCCAATGGAACAAGAGAGGAAACCCATGTGGAAGAGGCACTCGATTTGAATTGGTATGACAGTGGATCCAACAACTCCCACACACCTGAATTCAAATCGATTATCTCCGTGCATAATGGCTCAATTTATTCTCCTTCAAATTGATACATAGCCCTGTCAGGTAGAAGAAAATCCCATTCCCCTTTCCAACATTCATCAGAACACTGCGTGCCTCATAAGGCTCTTCTAATTTCTTAAGGCCGATTAATGTAGGCAGACTGATATAGTTCCACCTCCGGGACAGTGGATCAAATCCTATTATTCCTTTTTTGGCACAGAGGAGGCTCCTTATTTCCGAGAACAAATAGCCAGGGTTTCTATTAATGAATAGAATAAGACATTACGGATAGAAAATGCTTGAAGCCATGGAGTGTTATTGTAGGATGCAAGTGACCATTAATGGAAGCAAGCAAGATTTATATTATGAAAGAATGATTTTTAGATGTAGAGTAATTTTTCTCTATATAGAGAGCATATTAAGGATTTTTGTTCGGAAGTTAATGTATCGTGAAGGAAAATAAGTTTGGGGAAGTGTGCGAGTCAAGCAAGTAGGTCAAAGAAAATAAATTTGTATGGGTATCCATAGTAGTTTTGAACATTCAGTTTTTGTGCATGAACAATAAGTAGAGAGAAAGAAAGAGAGCTTGGAGGTGGAACATGCATGGAGGATGAATTCTAGAGCACGCTGGAATGCTTTTGGAGCATATTGGAGCTCAACACTGAAGAGTTAGGTTGTCTTAACTCTTGTGTGAGTTGCACTGTAACAAGAAGCATTGTTGTTGTTTGTTGGTAGTTTTCCTTGCACTAAATTCCCTTGAGTTCCCACTTGAGAGATTCCTGGTTACATGTGCCAGAGAGACCCTGATAAATGAATGAGACAACCGAGGGACTCAGATCAATGAAGGGTTACATTCCTTGGGTTGGGTAGGTCTAGAGGACCTCGTAAAAAATTAGAATAGTTGTAGGAGAATATCAATGGGTTGTGATTTATTTGTGTTGTTAGTGGATAGTGAGAGACCACCATCTTTAGTGTATTACTAGCCTCAGCTACAAGATGATTTGCTCTTGATATTGGGAATAAGAAGTCTATGATTGGGTGAAAATTTTGTCCCAAAGAACTGCTTGAATAACTATTTATAAAAGATAAGTGTTTTATCATGTTGTTGTGTTATATTGTGTTTAATTGTTGTGTTTTACTCTGGATATAAGAATGGATTTATATGTTATTGTAATGAAGTTTAATAGCTACATTTCTTGTCTATTTTAGCATGTTGTTGGTGTATGTAATTAATTCGTAGGTAAAAATTACACTAAATTAATTAGATAACAACAATTTTTATTTTTTTATGAATATTTAGCAACAACAATTTTTTTTTTTTAATGAGTATTCTGCATGTTCATGCTTTTCCATTGGGGAGAAACCTTACACCTCCATTGTAAGTTTTCACCATTAGAAACCATTAACATAGATGAAAAGGTAGACATATCTACTAATTCACACTTCCCAAAAATAGAATTGATTTTAATTTGCATTACTAAAACCTCCATCACATCAAGCTGGAGAGAAAAAAAATATCAATAATGTACATTAGTGACAATAAAAATAATGATTAATATATTTAAATATTGTAAAAAAACAAAGTTGAAATGTGATTTTTGAAGTGAAGTTTGTGATAAAATAAAATTGTAATAAAAAACTTAGACTTACACAATGTGAAAATTTTAGGTTCTAATTGGGATAGAAAATAGTATCATGGTAAAGGTGAAAAAAAATAAATTAATACTAAATGTAAAGAAAAAGTGAAAATGAATGTAACTTTTTTTATTAATATTAAAAAAATAACACATAAAAATGTTTAGAATTTTTAATTATAAACTATAAATGCAATGATTATAAAAATAAAATTAAATAAATAATAAAGTTAATTAAATATCATATAATTTAATTAACATAATAAGTAATAATGTATGTGTATATGTATCTATATATTTATAGACATATTATTGAATTGAGATCTACATTCAAATATGGGAAAGATCTTGTGTTA
>JASDQU010243987.1:9747-24966 GCA_032191745.1 Picea mariana | reverse complement strand
AAAATCAAGCACATTATGACTTGAGTGAGAGATATGCATCTCCTCTTCCAACTATGATGGTTTGTAAAGTTTCAACTAGGTGACATTAATTACTGGGTGAATACCGAGTAGGGGAAGCAAGTCCAATTTGAAGGAATTGCAACCAATCTATTAGAAAATTGCATATGGTCCATAGTGAATCTTTTGCAACTAGTGATGCTTTTTTCTTCTAAAGTGTTTCTTCTGAAGGTATAACCAGACTTTTTCTCCAATCTTGAAGGGAGAGGGAATCCAATCTTCGACCTCCTCCACATCCACTATATTTCTGTTCCTTTCACTCATCATGAGGCCCTAATCCATGCCCCAATCCATGTGCAAGGCTCCCTTTCCATTTCAAATGTTTGATAGTAATGGGTGTTGAAGGTTAAATCAGGTTAAATCACTAACATTGTCCATTGAAACAATCAAATCTCAACTCGTGTAACTTCGACAACACAGTAATGGATTTCAATGGTTAGAATGGTTAGATCATTACCATTGTCCATTGGAACAACCAGATCTCACCTTGTGACATATCAACAACACTTGGACCTCGAAGCATTTTCATTTCTCTACTTTCAATTAAAGATTAGGAACCGCGTGGTTGAACTCATCCTGTGGAAAGTTTTTCTTCTACTTTGACAAATCTTAGAGGTGATGGATCCCTTATGAGTAATTCTAGTGTGTATGTTCAACATTATACCTGCATGAGAGGGGGATGAAAATCAAGCACATTGTGACTTGAGTGAGAGATATGCATCTCCTCTTCCAACTATGATGATTTGTAAAGTTTCAACTAGGTGACATTAATTACTGGGTGAATACCGAGTAGGGGAAGCAAGTCCAATTTGAAGGAATTGCAACCAATCTATTAGAAAATCGCATATGGTCCATAACGAATCTTTTGCAACTAGTGATGCTTTTTTCTTCTGAAGTATTTCTTCTGAAGGTATAACCAGACTTTTTCTCCAATCTTGAAGGGAGAGGGACTCAAATCTCTATCATGAAGTGTCTTCTCATCTCAATGATTTTTACAAAGGGTATTTCATATCTATGTATGAATTTGGGAAATTCATTGGACAAAGGAAGAGGTCTTCTACTATGCACTAAGCTACTAGTTGGAAACTAGTTGTGGGAGAAATGCAGGGAGCTAGTATAGTGCCATGGTTTGATATTTATAATAGAATTCAAAGGGGAATGCTCAGTGGTTGAGTGCACAACACAATTATAGAAACATTGAAGGAGGTGATGAGAGGTGTCCCACAATTGTTCTTAGAATAATATATGTGAAGCATTTCCACCAAAGTGTGATTCACTACTTATGTAAGTCCATCTATTTGTGGGTGAAAGGTGGTGGAATAGTGTAGTTTGCAATTCATAAGTTGCCATAATGCCTTCCTAAAATCGTTGAGAAATAAAGCATCATGGTCCAAGGTTATGTTAAGCTACAATCCAAAATGTGGCCATATGTATTGAAAGGAATTTGTTTTTGTATTCTATGCCAAAATTGTCTTAGAACATGGTAGAAAATGTGTCATTTTGACATACCATCACAAATATGTTGTTGTGTTTCTAAAATGTCAAGGGTAAAAGCACTAATGAAGTCCATTGAAATGGCTTACTAGAGCATGGAAGGGTAAAATCACTAATAAATTCCATTGAAACGACTTCCTAAAGCATGGGAAGAATCAAAAAGGGTTGTATAGCCCAAATTTGCAATGTGCAATTTTGGTCTAGCCATGGCTAGATCAATGATAAATAAAAATTTATTAACTTATTGTGACATGGACGATCTAAAGAAATACTTTTGCAAGTGTCGAAATGTCTTATTTGTGCCAAAATTCCCTCCATACATCGATGAATGTGCTTCACAAATAAGAATAATGTGAGCATCTGAAGTGAGCACACAAAACCGATTGAATTTATACAACCATCCATCCCAAATTATGAGTCCAAAAAGGGGTCAGTTATATTGACCACCATTGATTGTTGCAAGGCATTGATTATAGGCCCAGAATATGGATCTATAACATATTGTTGCTTCCAATCATCATATTGATCTAGGTGGGCATCAATGGCCACCCACCTCTTCCACTAACTCAACAGGATTCTCCATCTTGGTAGTTTTATATACTTTTTTTTAGATCCTAAATTTACGAGGCCATTTTGAGGCCTTAAATGATGTTTTTTAGCTATTTGGAGGCCCACAATGGCTATCACCTGCCCCGGCTATGCCAAAAATTGTACTTATCAAGTAAATCTTTTTGAAAATATATCGTGCAACCAAATGGAGATTGTATGCAAAATTTGTGCCCTTGAAAAGTTGGTGAATCAAATAACCACCTCGGGGCTTGCAAACATTTTGGCGCTTTGCCTTCTAGAGTTAGGGTTTTGGACCATTAGGGTTCTTGATTTATGTTAAAAGGCCATTATTTTGGCCTCTTATAATATCCTTTTTCAAATCAGTGTAGCAGACATATATCTCTCTCTTCAGAGATAGGCTACCACCATTCTAGCTAGTTTTTGTCCTGCAATTTTTTGTTATTTTATTCATTAATAGAAGTTGGGTTTAATTGTATTATTGTTCTCGTTGTTGTATTTATGTTTTTGTTTCATTTAGTTCCCTATACAATCTGGATTAATGTTATTAGAGGAATTCTCTCCTTTTTATTTCTCGGTGCATGTCCCCAACGAGATCTAGGTATAGATATTTGGGTCTTGAGCTAGTTTCACTCGGGGATGACTGCTCTTGCTAGCCCAAGCAACCTCCCATGGTGGAAGAAAAGAGATATGATAGAGAAGGATATCCTTTCAAGATTTTTCTCATGGAATCCCTCATGTGACAAAGGAACGAGATGATGGACAACTTTTCCCAAATCATTCGATGACTGCCAATGGTGGGCGAGGCACCCTCAACAAGCAACCATTTCGGAGGTGTGACACCCTCCAAGGTACAAGTTAACTTTGATATCCATTTATTTGAAGGAAACATAGATTCATATGCTTCAAATACATGGTTAAATCTTTCAGAGGTTTATTACCCGGTTCAAAAAAAATTCGACAGTGAAAAGATCACCTTCGCTCCTTAAATCCCTTCCCCATGTCAAATATTGGTGGGAAGGTTATTGGGAGAGACACAACGATGATGATTCTATGGAATTTGGGACAAGACCCTCTTGGGAAGACTTTGTTGATTCCCTCAAGGGGGGATTATACCCTATTGGAAATTATGTGATCCAAGTGGATATTGGTGGCCACCCACATATTCCAACCAGCTCCTCTTGACGATTGTTAGTTTAGCACATTCTTCTGTAATTATTTGTAATTGTGGGTTCTACACTTTCAAGGCTATATAAATCCATACAAAACTTCCAAGTGGATATTGGTGGCCACCCACCTAATCCAACTGGATTATTTTGGAAGTTTTCATGTCAGTACATCTTTATGTACTTCCAGGGCTATTTTGGGGCCCAAAACAATGTTTTTTTGGCTTTCCACAGTCAAACTATAATGAAGTCAAAGTTTGATGGAATAATGTGTATTTCTCAAAAATACCTTTCCAATGGGATATTATGCACCTAAAACGGAGGTCGTATGCAAAAGGTACGACCCCAGGAAGTTGAGGTACAAACTTACTGATCGGGGCCCACATAAATTTTGGCATTTCATATCCTAGGGTTGGGTTTTTAGATGTATAGGGTTTAGGAATTCATGAGTAACGTTAAAAATGCCTTTGGAGCCTTATTTTAATCATTCTTCTCAGATGGATGTGCGTAGCAGCCACATCTCTTCTCAGAGACAGCTACCACCATTTGAGCAAGTTGTTTTCAGTTCTGCAGTTTTATAGTTTCATCCTTTGCACAGATCCTTCAGTGGTTTCCCACAGGAGACACATATTCATCAAGTGGCCAGGAAACCCCCTTCAAGGTAAGAGTAAATTTTGATATTCCATTATTTGAAGGACCGATAGATGCGGATGTTGTAGATAAATGGTTGAATATGCTCGAAGGGTATTTTTCGATCCACAATTTTTCCGATAAGGAAAAGATTACTTTTGCACTCCTCAAGGTCGTCGCCCATGTTAAAGACTAGTGGGATACTTACTCTGACCAAAGGGCCATAGAGGAATCTGCAATATTTTCGGTCGCCCCCACATGGGATTCCTTCAAGAATGCCATTAAATAACAGTACTACCATGTTGGAAGCTATGAGGACCAATACATAAGATGGACCACGTTGCGTCAGGAAAGGGACTAGATAGTACCAGATTTCACCAATATTTTTCATACCATGCGCTCCAAATTGGGTATCAAAGACTCTGAACGACATTTGGTGCTCAAATACTACGACTGTATGCATAGATACATTCAAATAGAAATGGACTTTCTGTAAATTGCATTATTAGGCGTGACTTATAGATATGTTGTCAAGATTGAGTAGAAATTTGAGTAGAAGAGGTGAGAGTTTGAATCTGCAAACTCCTCACAATTAAAGTAGGGAAAAGGTGGCCCCAACCCACAAAATAAGGGATAGAACAAAGATGGCCACTCTCAGTACAACCAGTCCAAGCCGCAACCCAATAAGGGTAATGATAAGTCGAAGAAAGACACAGGAAAATGGTGTGAATACCATAAAATCCCTTGGCACAACACCGAAGAATGTCGCTCCAAGAAGTCACTCGTGGTTGAGCTAAAAACTTCTAAGTTAGAGGAATATTCTGACTCCAAATCAAATCCATAAAGTGGGAATAGGATCAGCGATGTTGAACCTAGTGCCACTTTTTCTACCACCAAAGTCCAACCAAGTGAACCAAAGGAAGGGGAATTCCTCTTTCACTCACAGATGTGGGTAAAGGGGACTCTGCTGAATTTCATTTTCGATAGCGACAATCATAAGAACCTAATTTCATCATAGGTCATCAAGTGGTTGGACCTGTTGATAACATCGTACCCACAACACTACACCATCGACTGGCTTCGCCAAGGATGAGATCTCCCCGTCAGCCAACAATGTCGTTTTCCCTACAACAGTAAGCCCTTCAAAGATGCGGTATTGTGTGATATTGCCCCCCTTGAAGTTTGTGATGTTATTTTAGGCCAACCATATTTGTGGAAGCGACTTGCTATGTATGAGTCTAGACACCACAATGTTATTATTAATTTGGGTAGACAATTATACAGGATACCATAGGTAGCGTCGCCTACCTCTATTTCTTTTATTTCTGCTAAGCAATGCAGTAAGGTCATTTCACAGACTGGGAAGTTCGTCTTCTTTTTTATTCGTGATCATAGTAAGAAGAAGGTTTCTGTCACATCATTGACCTCTAAAAAGAGCCTCTCTTTGCAGTAGAAGAAATTGGATGGGATCATGGAAGAGTAAAAATACATCTTCTCCTCACCCACCAGGGTACCAATGCATTACCAAGTCAACAATCCAATTGATCTAACCCACGATGCATCGCTACCTAATGGACCAATCTATCATTGTTCGCTGATAGAAAATGATGAAATCAAGTGCCAGATCCAAGAGCTTCTTCAAAAGGGGCACATCCCACCCAGCTCCTCCCCTTGCAGAAGCCCGATTATGCTGGTGCAGAAGAAAGACGGGACCTGGCGGCTCTGCATTGACTACAGACCATTAAACAAAATCACAACCTAGAACCAATACCCAATTCCCCGAATTGATGACCTTCTTGACCAACTCAAGGGGGGAAAATTCTTCAGCATGATTGACCTAAAGTCTGGATACCACCAAGTTCCCATCGAACCAACTGATGTATGGAAGACAACTTTCAAATCTAAAGAAGGTCTCTTCGAATGGATATTCATGCCCTTTGGCTTAAAAAATGAACCAACCAATTTCATGAGATTGATGGATGATGTATTGAGACCCTTCACCAACTCGTTTTTGGTGGTATATCTAGATGACATCCTCATCTTCAACAGAACTTGGGAGGAGCACATGCAACATATTCAATAGGTTTTGGGCACTCTGTGGTAGCACAAGCCATAGGCCAACTTGGAAAAATGTTCCTTTAGCATGAACAGGGTCCAATAATTGGGATACATTGTTGATGAGCATGGGGTACATGTGGATCCAAATAAGATCCAAGTCATTCGTGACTGGCCAGCCCCGACCACACTAACTAAGCTTTGAAGTTTCTTGGGACTTGCCAACGTCTACCAAAGGTTCGTGTTGGGATTCTCTCAAATTGCATAGGCCCTCAACCAAGTAACCAAGGGAGGTGGCAAGGTAAAGTTCGCATGGGGGTAGGTACAAAAACAAGAATTTGATGAACTAAATCATTGCTTATGCTTAGCTCCAATAATCTCCTTACCTGATTTGCAAAAATTGTTCGAGATTGAGATTGTTTCCTCTAACTATGTTGTAGGCACAATTATCACTCAGCATGGTCATCCAATAGCATACCATAGTGAGACACTCTCAGATATTGTCCAGAAATACCCCATCTATGAGAAGGAAATGTATTCCATTGTGCAATGTTACCGTCAATGGAAACATTACATTCTGGGAAAGGAGACAATCATCCACACAAATTACAAGCCTCTACAGTTCATACAAACATAGGGGAAGTTGCATAATGACCACCATCAAAAGTGGTCCACATACCTACAACAACTCCATCTCAACATTAAGTATAAAAAAAGGAGAACAAATCATGTCGTTGACTACCTCAATCTCCCTCTCGTTGCTACACTCATCACAATGCTCCATTCCTGTGGGCATGAGGCATCTAAGTGGCCCCAACTTTATCAGCATGACCCTGACTTTGCTACCACCTATCAACTCTTGGGTACAGGAGTGAATATCACCGATTTTCACATCTAGGATGGACTGTTATGCCATCTGGGCCACCTCTGTGTTCCCACAAGAGAGCATGCAAAGATGATTTGGGAGGCTCACTACAGTCAAATGACAGGACATTTTGGCATGGAGAAAATTGTGGTCGTTCTAGAGAAACATTTTTATTGGCCAAAACTTCGACACGACGTCAGAAAGTATATTAGATATTTCACTACATGTGACATTGCCAAGCCAACCATCAATAAGCAAGGCTTATACACCCCTCTTCCTACTCCCAAGAGGCCTTGGGAATCCATATCGATGGATTAAATGTCTGGCCTTCCATTCACCAAGCATGACAATGATTGTGTATTTGTGGTGGTTGATCGATTTTTGCAGATGACCATTATCACATCCTGCAATAAGAGCATCGCAGCAGCAGATATTGCCAAGCTCTTCTTCAAATGGGTGTGGGTCCATTTTGGGATACCACAGACTATCACCTCAGATTAGGACAACAGGTTCCTTAACAAATTTTGGTTGAGTCTCTGGTCACTGTTGGACACTGAGCTCACTAAATCCACTACTTTCCACCCCCAAACCGATGGCCAGAAAAAGGTCATCAATTGGATGATTGTGCACATCCTGCATATGTACAACTCTAAGCATCCATGTACATTGGATGAGAGTCTTCCCTATGTTCATCACATCTACAACATGGCTCTCCATATCTCCACCGACCATATCCCATTTCAGGTGTGGTTGGATTCCAACCTTTGGGTCCCATTGATGTTGCGCTACCTCTTGCAACCACACATGAAGAATCTTCCCATGTTCAGTTTGAGGCAGACAAAGCCACCAGATTGATTGAGTGGATTCATCACATCTGCCAACAAGTCCATGATATTTTGTAGAAATCCAATGTTAAGTACAAGCAATGCCATGATCAACACCAGGTACGCCACCAATTTCAGGTGGGAGACAAGGTCTAGTTACATTTGCAGAAAGAGTTCCTTACAAGGCCCCATTGGAAGCTACACCCACTTCTCTTTGGGCCTTACACTATCACCAAGGTTATGGGTAGCAATGATTTTGAGCTCAACACTCCACCCTTCCTTGGATTGCACCTAGTGTTCAATGTGGACCTCCTTTGGCCATATTTTCGACCATTATTGGACACCTTAGAGATAAAAAAAATAGTTGAAAAAAATAGATCTCAACCCAAAATGCATGGAACAGGCATCCACTGATCAGATAGTTGACACACAAGTCAAGGGCACTCTCTAGTAGAGGATCCAAATTTATCGGGTTGTCAAGGAAGGGCAACTCCTACACCAAGGAAAGTGGCTCACCTAGGGCCAAATTCAATAGAAGTTTCCTCAACTGATGCAGGCACTCAACGCAATGGAGACCATTGCTGCCTAAGGGGGGGGGGACTGATCCACATGGATATTCACGAACACCCACCTATTCCAACTGGCTCCTCTTGACAGTTGTTAGTTCAACACGTTCTTATGTAATTATTTGTAATTGTGGGTTCTACACTTTTGGGGTTATCTGAATCCCTATACAAATTCCAGGTGGATATTGGTGGTGGCCCACCTAATCCAACTGGCTTATTTTGGAAGTTTACATGTCAGTACATCTTTATGTATTTCTAGGGCCATTTTGGGGCCCTAAACAATGTTTTTTTGGATTTCTATAGCCAACCAAACACAGAGTCAGATTTTTCTAGTATAATGTGTAGTTCTTGAAAATACCTTTCCAATGGGCTATCACACGCTTAAAATAGAAGTCATATGCAAAAGTTACGACCCCAAGAAGTTGAGGTACCAAATTATCCATCGGGGCACACATAACTTTTGACGTTTCGTCTCTTAGGGTTAGGTTTTTGGATGTCTAGGTTTTTGGCATTCATGAGTAATGTTAAAAAGGCCTCTGGAGCTTCATTGTAATGATTTTTCTCAGAAGGATGTGTGTATCATCCACATCTATTCTCATAGATAAGTATCACCATTCGAGCAAGTTGTTTTCAGTTCTACAGTTTCAACCTATTTTATTTATTCAATATAATTTATTTTTCATTGTTATTACTGGGAACATTTCATCACATAAAAGATATACATTTTGCAGGACAGATACATATGACAACTATAGAAATTCATATATTTGCTATATAAAACCTCATAGTTACAACTTGTTGCACCATGCGCTTTGACTCAAAACTCAAATATATCATAGACACAAGATTACATTCAAAGCATTACAATATTACAATAGTCTTAGAGTGAGCTCAATACTAGAGACTCAATAGACTCGCTAAAACCATTAAATAGCTAGCTCTATTTCTAATGTTAGAGCTTTGTTTTATAGCTTTCTCTGTTAGGGAGCATTGTCTCTTTCTTCTCTGCTCCACTCATTTGTCTGATCAAAATACCTTGCACGACCCTAGTGTCTACCAACATTCCACACAGAATTTTGCATCAAGGAAAATATTAGCTTCTTGGACAACTCATTCTCTGGTTGTCCCACATATTTGTGTGTTGCTGGTAGTAATAATTTAGGGAGATTTCCCGATGATTCCTTTCTTTCTTTTAGCGGCCATCTTCGTGTTTTTCGGTGAAACTAACAAAACTCTAACCGAAACGTAATTGGTAGTCTTTAAGCATGGCACACAACTGAAAAAACTTGGTCTGATATGCACTTTATGTCATTCCTAGCACGTTTCCTTAGGCATGCTCAAAACCATGGAATGAGTGTGCACAACTTCATTTGTGTGTGTGCGCAAAACTGAACCCAAAACTTTCGCTGCCAACACGACCCCACCACTATCATCTGGCTCGTCCTTGAGCTAGTTGCTAAATTTATGAAGCCATATAGTTGGATTAAGAGAAGATCATTGTCCTTCAATCCCAACTGGTGAGGGTGATAAGTTGCTCGAACTAGAACTTTTGCTGGTGCATGTGGAGGTGAATGAGGGATATGTTTAACGTTCCCCAACAAGAACCAACCAATGAAGAGAAGTGATGTTCCCTCAAGAAAGAGCATCATTCTAAGTTGTTCTTTTTTATCTGAGATAACCCAGCCGAGCCAGATGTCACAGATGCTAAAATTCAGGATGGTTGTGGAGCGAAGAGGATATGGGGGAGTAGAGGTAGTACCAATGAGATGAAAGAGAGGAATTTGGGCCAGCCTTGCAGCTTTGGGAGGAGGATCGAAGAGAATATATGAGGGGAGGGATCTCAATGATCCCATGAGTAGGGTCTTGTCCTATCATCAAATGGGGTGAAGCATGGGAAAACAAAAGAGGCTATTGTGTTAGAGGGAGAGGGAGTGACCTCAAGTAGAAAACACAGTTCAAGAAATTGTGGGGTACTAAGCTGATATTGGGGGATCAAGATTTGAATGGACCTCGAATGATCAAGGGTTGACATTCAATCCATTTTTTTGAAGACTGTAGTGGAGTCTCTTGATATGCTCGATCTAATTGATGATAAAATATTATAAAGAGAAGGCTAAGCCATGCCATGGGAGTGAAGCAGGAGAATCACAGGGGAAATGAAGTTTTGAATGGAGCTGGGAGAAAATTACTGCATGGAGAGAGTTTAGGCCTTGAGATATATATAGAGGAGAGATGGTGGTGAAGGGGAAGAAGGAGGGAATGAGCAATTTAATGGAGGGGATGGCTTGAAAGAGTAGGAAGTGAAAATAAAATGAGGCCAATGGGGAGATGGATATTGTGGATTGTTCATACTGGAGAGGGTTATTGGATACTGGGATGATGCAACCAAGTGAGTACTTGTGGCATGTATGAATGACCCATATGGGATTGTTTTCCCTTTCAGGAACTGAAACATCAAGATACTCCCTCAACACCTGTGTGACTTGTACCTAAGGCGAAGGACCCTGTACTTTGTGGCCAAGACACATTCGAAATTGGAAATATCGATGATCTTCACCCTTTGTCACTATATTGATGTCTCATGTTTGACCAATATGAATGCTTCTACTGTCAAAATGTAATGTATGTCGAATAGGAATGGTGCTATGTGTTGTACAACCTATTCTAAGCCTACTCTATGAATCTGAAAAGATGAAATAGAAATAATTTGTGGTGGACCCCTTACGGATGTAGTACACCTTCGATCTGCTACCATTAATGAGGCCCTTGAGTGGTTGTCCTTGTCAGGTTTCCATATTGACAACACCTAATTCACTGATGTAGACTAGTCGAAATGGATTGAGCCACTGCATGCGTAGTTTACTGGGTTGTTGTAGATATTTGTTGTCATATAAAAAAACTAAATATCATGGATGGAGGATTTTCTCGTGGATGTTACATTTGTTCCAGGATTTATTTCTGTCCTTTTCAACCACCTAATTGAAGCCAACCATTATGCAGTCTTTTTCAAGTTACATAAGGTCATCCAACCTATGTTGTATGGACTAATCATATGAGTTGCAAGGGAGACCTAAGGCTAGGAACAACAAATACTAGCAGCATGACCACTTCTTTTCCATAGACAAATATGAACAATGTGTCCTTCGTCATCCTTTTACATGTGGTTCGGTAATCCCATAAGACTACATCGATATGTTGGTCCCAGTCATCACATTGTGCATTGCAAAATTTTGTTATAACATGTTCTAAAATTTTGTTGAATGCTTCCATTGGATGGTTGGCTTGAGGGTGATAAGGGGTGCTCTTCTGATGATGGATCATGAATTTCTAGGTAATTTGTTGAATGGTCTCAGTCAAAAAATGTGACCCTTGGTCACTCATCATCACCTTTGGACATCCAAATTGGATGATGATATTCTCAAAGATAAAGTGCATTGTTGTTTCTATTGTACAATCCTTGATTGGTGCTTCCTCGACCCACCTGGTGAGGTATTCAGTTGTGGTAATCATGTAGATATCCCTCGTGCAATGTGCAGAAGGATTGATGGGACCAAAAAATTCTATTCCCCATTTATCAAATGGTTCAAGTGCAGACACATGGAATAATGGGAGCTCATCTCTGCAGCAAGGATTTCCCACATGTTGACATACATCGCAACATTTGCAGTAGTCCTTAGAGTATTCAAAGAGAGGGCCACCAAGGCCCTGCGTGCAGGACCTTGCACGCGGTATCCTTACCAGCATTGCGACTTCCAACAATACATTCAATAGCCTTATATAAGAGGGAGTCACATTCATGTTCCAAGGCACAATGACATAGGATTCCATCTATGCCCAACTTATACAATTTCTTGACAATCAATTGAGAATCAACACTGCGGGTCATGAGTTTCCTACATTGCGCAAGAGTATATATGGTAGGATCCTGGCTAGTGATGAGGATTTCTTCTATTTCATCTAGTTGATCAAGTATGCTTTCCACTTGGAAGAGTTTCACATTCAAGAGTTCATCATCGAGGTTATTAGTAGCTTCCCCAGTCTGAATTTGTGATAGATGCTCTGGTCCAACATTGTGTTTTCCAGGCTCAACAACAAATTCAAGTCAAATTCTTGAACCAACAACAACCAATAGCAGATTCGTCCACCCAACACTGGGTTGTTGACTAAATACTTGAGGGAGGAATGATCTGTGAAGAATTTGAAAATGGACCCGAGCAAGGAGTGGCAGTATTCTTGCAAGGCATATACCATGGCTAGGCCCTTGTGCTTAGTTGTAGTATAATTCCTTTCAACATCAAATAACTTTCAGCTGGAAAAATAGACCAGATGATTGATATTTCCCTCCTCTCATTCTGCTAAAACGACGACTAGGGAAATGGTTGAAGCATCAACGTGGACATCGAAAATATTTGACCAATCAGGGAAAATAAAATGGGCGTAGAAACTAGATTTTATTTGAGGGTATCGAAGGCTTTCTAATATTTCATTGTCCATTCATATTTAATATCCTTATGCAACAACCTTTGTTGGTTGTGGAGCCTGATTATCTTCCCAATTCAGAGGTTTGTTTCATCCGTTCTTGGAACCCATTCCCTAACAGGGGTGTGTGGTGGGGATTCCCCCCCCACAACTGTCGCTAGGGGGGTCCAGGGGGGGTGGAGACAATTTTTTTATCCCCCCCTGGAATGGGATTCGAGGGAAGCGCTCCCGAAGCGAAATATTGTGAAAAATTGCCTTGTAAAATATTGTAATTTCGTAGTCAACCTGGACTATTCATTATAAGGTCCCAGATCAAATGATAGAAGTTATTTTAGGGTTTTTTCCCTAGAAGGAGACCCTCTTTTATGAGGGAATTGTATTGCAGCGATGTATTATTGCCAATATTGTATTCTAAGAGAGGAGACTTGATCCAGATTATTTTTTAGAATGAAATGAAAGAAGAGACACTACAATGAAATACACATAAATATTGCTAGAAACAGATAAATACAGTAATATAGGATTTCTATTAATGAAAGAAATGTACAGAGACTATAAAAATACAAAGTGAAAGACTTGCTAGAATGGTGGCAACTTATCTCTGAGAAAATATGTGATGGCTACTCGCATTCACAAGAATATGATTGTTACAATGAGTCTCCAAAGGCCTTTTTAAAATAAGTAAAATCCAAAACCCTAACCTAGGAAGATGAAAATCCAAAAGGTTTGCAGGACCCGATGGGGGTAGTTGATACGTCAACTTCCAGGGGGCATAACTTTTTCATACAATACCTTTTTGGGGTGCTTTATACACCGTTGGAAAGGTATAACTGAGAAGAAAAAAATTTGACTAGCCTTAGTCAATGCCTATGGTAATTAACTAGGCCCCTGATCCGAAAACGGATCCAGAAGCCTGATAGGGCTTGAAAAATGCTCAAAAATGAAAGTGCTCGTAATGCGACGAAACCTATGCCATTGCATCCATCTCGTCTTCCTGATTCCGGCGGTATATTTACTTCGTCAAACGGAGTCCGTATGGAGAAGATATCACGTTCTGTCCGAAAAGGCAAACAGGCAAAAAATGGGGATGACTGTACAGTCCGTACAATCCACGTGGCACGTCCGTACAGCTGACGTGGCATGTCCGTATGGTGACGTGGTGGTACCAGAATACGACACGTGGAAGCATCAGATGATGACACGTGGCAGCACCGGAAGGTGACACGTGGCAGGCAGATTTGGCCGTTTGGAGGTACGGTTGGACCAGTAAAAAGGTGACACGTGTCACCACTCACAGGGTGACACATGGCAGGATTACGTCACCCAGTGACGTGGCACGCTGACGGGGCAGACACGCGGAAGATGACTGGGCAGTACGGCAGGTTGACGTGTTAGATGACGTGGACGAATCATGTGTTGACACGTGTCAAGTTGTTGTTGGTTTTAAAAGCGTCACGTGGCCCAGTCACGGGCTGACACGTGGCGCCGTTCTATTGGTTCGTTGGTTTTTTATGTGAAAAGTTTTGTTATGGCTCTCCGGGGGTCGAACCCGCGACCTCCCGGGCGGGTAAACGAACTAGAACCATCGGGCTAACCATGTGGCCGGAGGGCCGTTGTTGTTAAACATTCAGCATTTAATGTATTTTTGTTGGTTTAAGTTGCTACGGCGGAAAAAAAAAAGGGGCCGGGCCAAGCCCCGACCCCCGACCATATGTAAACGCCCGAAAACCAGGGCTTAATTCAAACAAATGTGCGCGGTTATAACCCATATAACCGCTACCCCAAGAACCGGGAGCCGACCGATGGGAGAACGCGAGCAAAACGGCCACGGTTTAACCATATGCCACAGGACCGGGGCGGGAGCCGAAGAACAGGGGCCAGCGCGTAAAGCGCGTGGCCACATGGCCGATTCACATGACCAAGGGGCGCGCCGATCGGGGGGCTGTGCCCAAATTTTAACCAATACATTGTAAAAGTGGGTTTGTAACAAAGAATTTGGTTATTTTTAATTAAATGTAGCTATTATTAGCAGATTTCTTCCATTTTTGGGGGATATTGGGCATTTTTGGAGGCCAGATTCTTGGAGGAAGTTGGGGATGTGAAACCAACTCCTTTGCTATATAAACCAGGCCTGTTTGAGGCCAAGGGACGGTCATTCAGAGCAAAGTTAAGCTGGAGGAATACCAAGCCAAAGTCAGTTTGATGAAGGGAAGCCTTTGAGGTGGAAACGCTGTCGGATCGTTTCTGGGAGCTTGGAGCATTAGTTTTGCATGTCGTTTCTTACACTGGGTTCTAGAGATCTGGTACAACAAGACCAGATCAGTCTTGTAGCCTTTGGGCATTGCTGAGATGTAATTTTGAGCACTTGAGCATAAATAAAGAAGCCTCCCCCACAGGAAAAAGGCCCGGAGACGTAGGCAAACATTGTGCCGAACTCCGTTATCAACCTGCGTTCTTATGGTTTGCTGTCATTTATTTATTTCAGATCAGCATATGTGTATTTGAATGTCATAATC